>PGFW01020719.1:10688-23482 GCA_003123925.1 Haematobia irritans
TTTGCTAGGATATACTATGGACACAGCTGTCATCGTGCCTATATATTTCATATGTCAGTAAGGAAGTTAACTACTGAAAATTTTTCACTTAAAGTAAACCGAAGAAAACAGTTAACAGTTATGTCTACATTAAAATTGCGCTCAAATAATAAACATTTTTTGCTTAAAACAGAAAATAAATAAACCTAGCTATGCGTTTTAATCAAAAAACACCTAAAATCATTAGCGTAGCTAGACCATTTTTCCCAAGGGGGGAATAGACTCAACTTATAGGTTCAATTAATGTTCCATTTCATAAAAATGAATGAAACATCAGACGTCAACATAACTACCCAGCAAAAAAATTTGGGAAAGCTTTTTCAAAGGCACAACTTTAAAAGCATTTCCAGAAAGATGACTGTCCCAATTGATGCTCTTATTATTGTAACACCCAGGAAGTTCTTTTAATTCATTATTTTGATAACTTGCGCGTTTTTCATACTGTTTAACTGGGGGTAATGTTTTAACGTTTTTGGTTGTCGGGAATAAGTTAAGAATTCATAAAATCGGTACAAACCAGTTTAAATTTTGGTTCGGGAAAAAATGTAAATCCAATCCGAAATTATATTATTGTGCAATTTTTGCAAAAAATATGTGGTAAACGTTTCCGACAAGCGTGGTAGAATCCACTTAAACCCGTTATAAAAAAGTGAGTAAAAATTAGTTTATTTTGAGAAGGAATATCTCACAGGAATTTTCTTGAGTTTTACACTCCAAGAACATTGAATTCGGATCGACACCTAAAGAAGTGATGCACAAAGTTCAGGTGCCAGACGCTGCGCTTGAGAGATTACGGGATTGACCTGCCCCCTATGACAAGCCTCTAGGTTAATTCATCCGCCTTGCTCGCGTTCAATTTTGCCACCACTTCCGGTCAAAAACGAACATTTTTCATTACTTTTTTGCAACGCTTTGTTTTTGCTGGTGGGGGTATAACAATTTTAATTTTTAACTAAAGCAACTAAAAGGTAATTTCCGCAGCGTTTTCCCGAAAAAAAATTTGGGAGCTGTTCTACAAGGCACAACTGTTTAAAGCAGCTTCAAACACATGTCATCACAAAGAAGCTCTCTATTGAGTGTTTAACTACCCAGGAAGATTTTTAACTTCAAGTCGGTTATGTTCTGGATTTCCTTCAAATAGATTTCACCTTCCACTTTAATTTCCACCAAACTTTTTTGGTTGCTTCGTTGCGTTTCCCCATGAAACAAAGATTTTTTCGAAAATATATTTTCAATTTAGTTTTCTACATGGGGCATTGTATCACCCGATGATACCTATCAATCATATTAGAATAAACATATTGAAAAATTGAAAATAAACATATTGTATTCAAAACCTTTTTTTTGGAAATTAAGAAGATTCCACTTAAAAGAAATTCCGCTGAAAGGTTTCCCCGGTCTGGTGGAGGAGAAATAATATTGGTTTCTACAGGACATTCCCCTACGGGAACAATGTTCCCCCACAAGTCTCTTCATGTGAAACCAGAATGTTTTATAATTCTCTTCATCATTTTACATGGGTAATTTTCTTGTTTCAAATAGTGTAATCATTATACAAATGGTTACAAATTATTAAATCTTTGCCGGGACAAAAGGCTACACTCCTTTGCTCTAATATATAAATCGGTTTAATTTTTTTGGAAAAGTGGTCCAGTGAGAACGTTGCAGACAAGCATTGGAATGCATAAAAATTTAAATAATGTATTTAGGAAATATTCATCAAAATTTTTTGAATTCACATTCAAAACATGCGTGACATTCGGATCAACACCTTAAAGCAATAGATGGAAAGTTTCAGTTGTTATATCTTGGTCTGTTGAAATGTGTGGATCATCCTGTCCCCTGTATTCAGTCCCAAGTCTAGAATTCATTCGTTTCTGCCGCGCAATGTTTTTGCATCACTCGAGACCCAAAAAAAAAGTACCATTTTCATCTAATTTTGGTCGACGCTTTTTGCCAGCTATTTATGGTGAGATATAGTGAATAGAAAGTAATTAGCTGTCTAATATCGGAATTCTTATATTTTTAATAAATTATGGCATGCATTCATCTCTGGTCCAAGTACCTACGTAACTTTTAGATTGGCTTGTCTATAAGGTTCTTATTATTGACATATGTCCCAGGGCAAGAACCTTGGTAAACCTCGTCTCGTTTATCAATTTTGCATTTATCTCAGTATTAAAACCGTACATGCGTTGCCATTTCATTGCGGTGAGTGTTGATGACTTAAACTTATAATGCAGATAATAAATATTCTTCATGTTATGGCTGTTGATGATTATTCTATATGTTAATACTGTTAATACGTTTAAAATAAAAGTATAGTTGTTATTAGGATAATTCGTTAAACGTTAATTAAGCATGCTAGGAATCTACAAATCAACGTGGCATACCATATTAGATCGCATCATAGTGCTTTAAATGTACTATTGGCGATGGGCCTGGGGATGAAGGGTACGTGTTCCTTGTGACTAGGAACAAGATGGCCGCGTAATGAATTTTTTTGCTGGGGGATTGATTTATTCAAAGAGGCCATGGCCTGCAACTCTGGTTACACACCAAGTTATCCTTGGGTCGCATGTTGAAGCTTTGGTCTTCGGGATTCACCTACAAGTGGAATGCGTGCTTCTCCTCGGTCACTCGTCTGGACTCGGATCGCTGAAAGTGATCCATTGTCATAGAATCGCCCATTTGGGGAGCAATACTGAAATTGTAAAACCTTAGCATTGCAAGATCGTATAACATACTATATTAAAGATGATCACAAATTGCTTCGGGTCTTTACATTTTCGATACCCAGTTTATATTGCACATCAGTCCGTTGTAGAGCATTTTTTGTCAGTGTTTTGATCTCCGGCTTTTCGATTTGTTCTTTTTTGTTCGTTCTGTGAAAAAAAATGACATTTCTTAATAAAAATACATTGCCGCCCACAGCAGAATATAATTCGCTCTACAAACAGCCCCCCCCCCCCCCCCCTCTAAATTTGTTGATAGCCGTGTGTCGTTATAAATGGTGTCATGTTCTATGGGAGTAATTCAAGGAATATACGTTAGGGACCTGAAAATTCGAAAACATTTATAATACAGAAAATAAACTGTTTTAGAACTTGTAAATTTTATTTAAACATTTTGGACATATGCGTTTGTTATTAAAGCTGCAATTACTGGTCCTCTAATTGGCTGTTATGTGTGGTTAGATCATTTGCAGTTACTAAAAATAGCTCTATCGATTTCGTTTTGTATTCATAGGTTATCCCATTATTATTATATAATAAATGAAATAGAAGAAAGTTGACTTATATACGTACATTTAAGATTGATCGAAAATGCTGAAAACTACACATAAATACAAATACTTATTTAAATTTAAGATTTGTATCGCAAATTTACAAATATATTACGTTACTCAAGCGAACGTCTACGTTGCTTATATAATTTGTTACTTTGATAAAGTACTTCATTCGATAAACGTGACAATAAGGGCAATTCTCTCATTGATACATTAGCCATGGGCAATGGTTCTAATTTATTTAACATCTTCAAAGGTTTAATGGCGTGCTCAGGTGTGTTTGGCATACTGCTTACAGCACATGTCTCCGTTATTTGTATTGTAGGATTTTGTGGTTCGGACCTCTCTGTCGCCATTGAATCTACGCAAAGAAACTCATTTTTATTAAACCTTGGTATATGTATATCATCTTGTTGCTTAGCACATTCTTTGAGCAACAGCAAATGATCAAGTTTATCTACCGTTGCATTGAGCTCATGTTCCCAAACATCTTGATGTTGCCCGTCACCGCCTTCAATAGGCCTAACCGCCAAAAACTTTACTTTTTGTCGTAATGTTTCCAAAACATTTTCGTCGACAAAGTTGGTTGTCTTATCTTCTGATAGAATGAGTTCACGCCCAGTTTCGAGTCCAGTGTGAGTTCTTATTATAACGTCCTCGTTTTCCAAATCGGAGTCTTCGGCCGAAGCTAGAGTCTTTAAAAACAATTCTTTATTACGTGCTTTCACACTCGGGCCAGGATTTTCAAATTTTTGTGATTGAACATCCAGAGATATTTGACTGTCGCTTATAGACGGGTAATCGCATTTTTCAAGTTCAATTTTAATGTCAGGCAATGGGGGCATTTGAGATGTCACTGGAGAATTCAATTCAGCTCCAACACCTGGCTCTCTGGGGCCTGGCGGTGGCGTTCCCAGCAATGGTGGAAGATAGTCTCCTCGTTGACGGTGTATTTCCTCGCTAATATGTTCTAAATTACGCAAAGCCGTAGCATACGTGTTCTTGGCCGTTTGGATTTGTACTTGAAGTTCTTCGATGCGGTTTTTTTGCGTTTGAAGTTGATCTTGGCATATCTGTTTTTCTTCGAAGTACGGGCGAGCTTTAAGGATACTTCGACGAAAACGTTCTTCAAGCTGCTGAACTTTTTGTTCTATTTTATTAAATATTCTGGTATGTTTTTCATGTTCAGCGTGACATTCCGCCTTTTCCTTTTCCGCATCCATTACTTTCTGCGTTGCATGATTCAACATTTCTTGCCATGCATTATCAAACTGCCACTCATGAGAATTCGACATGAAGCGTTGTTCAGCTAATGCGACAGTTTNTTTTGCAGCATTATTAATATATGAATTTACGAAAGAATAGTTTTAATATCAATTTATATTTTTTAATTAAATTATGGAGCTATCTATTTGTCAAACCACGAACTTTTAAATTGGCTTGTTATAAGGTTCTATATTACAATCCCAGCAAAAACTTGGTAACCTCGTCTCGTTACAATTTGCATTACCAGTAGTAAAACTGTCATTGTACGTTGCATTTCATTGCGGTGAGTTGTATGACAAACTTATAATGCAATAATAAATACTTCTCAGTATTGTGTGAAAAGAAGAGAAAGAGATAAAAACTGCATATAATTCATCTCAACGACAAACACTCCAAAACAACAACGACACACTCAAACGAAAAAAACACCAAATCCAACTTTAACCGTTTTTTTGTTCAGCCTCCAAATTTTAAAAAAAGAAGTGACCCGTCCTAAAATTCAGGAAGCGGAGCGGCTCTAAATGTAATGTCCTTTTATTAATTTTGTTGAAAACCATTAAAAATTTCGCTACATTGTGTGATGAATGAGAAAGATTTCTGAAAGCCGTTTAAAAAATACGATGCACGTGGCAATATATACCATCGAAATGTCAATCCCTACAGAGGAAAGGCAGTGAGTTTGGAACCCCGCGTATAAGGAAAATAAATTTATATGTAAAAACTAGTGTTTTGTTTTTTAATCCATATGTAAACAAGCCGAAAAAGAATAAGTTCCGCGAATATATTAAAGAAAAATACAGGGAACAAATCACTTTCGCCAAAGGTGATGTAAAAAAGTCTGTGAGGCAGATGAACATTTTTAGAAGAGAAAAAATGTAAAAGTAAAAGAATTTGGCAGAAAAAGGCTAGTTTGAAAATTGCGTATAGGTGTTTTTTTGAAGTAGTGGAGTGAGCTTCTCGGGGCTTTGAGAGCTTCCTTCGTGTGGACAGAGTCCATGTTGGCCTAACGCGAACCGCAGGACTATCCGCTTAAAGTCCTGGTTTAATAAAAATAAGCTATGGAGATTAAACTATAAACTGAAATCTATGTCTGTATGTAAGAGCAATGCGAGCGGTACATATTTATTGGAGTTTTATTTTTTTGAAATCTAAGAGTTGTATTAAACCTGATGCTAAATTTGAAATAAGATGCGTTACTACATGAGTACTATGTGTAACCAGTTTCTTGATAAAATGGTGACAAATATATGAGGGTCTATCTGAAATCTGAACCTATGTTCGACATTTTTTCGGCGGGTATAGTTCATAGAAGATTAATAAGTAAAGAGGTTAATAAGAATGAGGTTTTATTTTGAAAATTTGGAAAATGGGCGATTACATGATACGATGTGCTGTTCAAAACATTTGCACCCTATATAGTTTAAAAATCATTAAAGTTTTTGTACTTTTAATGATAAATGTTAATAGTTGATACTATAGCCATGTTGAAAACAACCCGAAGATTATAATGAAAATAAAAAATTATAAACTAAGACTTTATACGCTAGGGGCGTTGTTGTGATGTAAGGAAATGAGGGGAACATCGACAACAGAACTTTTTGATAATTTTATAAGAAATATTTAAAAATAAGAGCGTCATATTTAAAGAAAATATCTAATTTTTTTTGCTAACTTTTAAACTATGTGTCAGAAATTCAAATGGAGAATTTAATAACCAATTTTGCGTTTTAAATACAATTTTCCAAAGGTATTATTTCATGACGTTTATAGTAGGGCCAGTGAAGCATATGCAATTTTTCATCGGAAATTCATTTTTTACCTCTGAATCCATTCCATTTCGCTCTGAAATTAATCCATGCAGATAACATTTCTCAGAATGCTCATGACAATATTAGATGGGACAAAACGTGTTTTGTAGACTTCCGACAGCATAATTACCACCCCCGACTTCTATGAATTCGTGTTATTATGCTGTCCCGGAAGTGTTTTTGACATTTTTGTATAGATTACACTGCCGATTTTTAAGCCTACGATGCGATCCGTTATTAGTTTTATCCAGTTTAATTTAATTTCTTAAGTGATATTTGAGTGAATTTTGCATAGTTTTTTGATTATACGATCATTTGGCGTAGTCTAGGTTTCTTTCTACCTCAGTGTACAGTTTTTGGTAGCATCCACTTTATCTAACTTGAGACGCAGTTGATTTGTGGTCATTTACTCTTCCGGATTTCATTTAGTTAAAATAATATATTTTTCGAATTCAAAATCATTAGAATTTGATTTAATTTACATCAAATTCGATTTATTTTTTTCTATTGAAATTAGTTCGTTTGTGTACGTATACAAAGATGTTTAGAAATTAGTATTTTTTAATTTTTGGGTGCTGAACGAGAGCAAGATGTATACAAAAGGGAGATAGTATATTGTCGGGAAGTACAAAAAATATTTTTTTACATTATTTTTCATTGCTTTGGAGATTCTGTTAATGTGGACAACTAACTGAATTTATTACTTCATATGCACTTTTTATTTTTCTTTTGTCAAATCTGAATAAAACTTCTCAGGGTATTTCGAACAATGACAAGCTTCTATATTATAATGCACGTAGAACATTGAATGAAATTAAATACTCATATAATTTAAACAAACTCGTAACCAATGCCCAAATTGAAAGCCATTGTTAACTTTGTCGCCCATACATTTTCCATAAGGAATGCAATAATTAGTCAATTCGTGCCCGTTCGCGCTAAATTAAAGGCATCCAACTCCTGCAAGCTGTACGGATATTTTCTGAAAAATATATCAAATATGAAAATTGCAAATTAATTGCTGGATAATTAGAAAAGAGTATATGAATAGGAATTTATTTAGCCGTGGATAAACGTAATTAAAATTGCCAACATTATAAAACACGATGAGTTGGAAATTGTTCGCGTAATCTATTAGAACACTTTGTTAACGGTAAGCGAGCCCATATGTGCAACGCCTGTCGACCAATATGTCTAAAAATATAATGTCAATACAAATATGTGATAGGCAATTAATGAACAAATAAACAGATTGTAATAACTATATTATTAGTCAAAACAAATAATATGAACTTACTTGAGGCTCCAATGGGGTTCCATCAATGAACAGGCCCTGCATCCTCCATATTGAACCCTCTGAGTGTCAAGGGTCCTCCGCGCAGTAAAAAGAGATTTACTCAGTGGTAGAACTGTTGTTCTTTTTTTTTTCTTTTATCGAACGACAATGCGACCACAGAATTGCGCGAACATAGCCCTCCGAAGATGGGAACGCCTTAGTACTCAGCATGTGTGTAGTTGCTGATGTATGCTACATTGCCAGCCTAATCCACAGTAACTCATGTAATTAGTTTTTATCATTAAGACCTTTGCGTGCGAACCGGATTATCACAGCTGATCGAAAATAAGCAGAGAAGCGCAGCAAGAAGCCAATTTACGGTCCACAATGTTTCTCGCGTATAGACGCCATTGGAACAATTCTTCTTGTAGTAATGAGAGTTCCCGTAATTGATGCTTCATACATGGCAAAGAGGTGCTGTCACTTAAGTGAAACAAAGAACAATACTTTAATGATAAGCGACGGTATTAAACTAAAGTTTTTTTCCGCTTGCCTGTAGCGGAGTAAATGTATTAACAGCAAATTCAAGCATATGCAACCAAAATTTGTAATTTGAAATTTGCTAACATTAAACGTCTAAATGCCGAAAAACGGAAAGATATTCTGCAATTATAAAACAAATTGTTTTAACATGAATTAAGAATTTAATGTAAATCATACTCTGGTCGATTTTCTCATATATTTTTGATATGGAAGAAGGATTTCCAAAATTCAGTTGAATGTCATTAGCACGTTTACTGCTGTATGATCCCTGAAGAGAAATACTTTCGCCTCTTCCAAATAAATTGGGAATTGTCATTCGGTACGCAAGGTCCCTCATTTTGACCAATTTCAGTGCCAACAGATCCTACGATACGAGACAGTTCTTTCCCTTTTAAATGTTACTTCGTACCATCTGGGGATGCGTTTTCACAACGACTAACATCTATGTGGACACTGACATCCTTGAAGATGCCCAATTCATGCAAATAAGACTTGGCAACTACAAATTTAACGTTAATTAAACTTAAAGCTTTGGGTATATCAAATATACTTCATGCTTCCTAACATAACTTCTTGGAAATTTTTAGCTGTTTAAAGAGATTTTCAGCTGCTTTCATAAACATAGTCATTGTGAGTACGGTAGGAGACCACTGACGTTTACGCGATCAACTCTTGCCTTAAATTTGGGATAAGTTATGCGTCAGAAGTGTGAGCTTGGGCGATTAACGTATAAATTCTTACCGACACTTTTTTAAGATCGAACTTCGTCGATTCCTTGTTTCGCCTTTCGTTTGGATGCACCATTTTTCTATTCCTTCAAATATCAATTACTAATTTAATAGAATATTATTTTTTGAATTTTTTTTATTTTCAGATAGAATTGGAGAATCTCAATTCAGCAACGGATGATATCAATAAGTTAGAAATTGAATTAGAGGTAATATTTTAATTATAAATATGTAGGTATATATTTAACTGTGCTAGTCTCCTAAATTTCGCAGGAGGCAAATTCCACATTTCGAATATTATTGAATGAATCTACGCGAAGACTAAAATTATCATCAAAAAATTGGGAAGCTGCATTGATAAGGCAAGGCCATACTATGAGGCATGGAAAAGGCAAAAATAGCCCAAATAGAATGCCAAAAGGCTGCAGTCAAATTCCAACGAGCTAATGGTGAATATAAATTAAATCGTATATCACAAATCAACTTTATATTTGTTAAATGTTTTTTGATCTGTAATATATGCCATTTCTGCTTTTCTTCATGAAGTTATAAGTCAAGATCGCCTCTAGGGAGCGCCTAAAAAAATATAGTTATTTTTGTTGGCTAAAATCTGGCGCATATGCAAAGAAACGAATGCCTGTCTTGAATATACAATGGTATTGAGAGACAGCACTGTGCGATGGCCTTTACAAAACAGGCTAAAAATAATCAATTAAATATAGAGAAATATGAATTTCAGAATTAAAAATAACCTTTTTTATATCAAAAATAAATTGATAAAAGTCGAAATAGAAACGTTTTAAAATGTTGAAGTAATGAATACACTTCCTATTTCAATTTCAACAGAACTTGAACTTAGAAGTAAAAATATTTGCTAAAGATTTTGAATTATAGTGTGATATTTCAATTAATTCTTGAATTTTAACAGAAATTTTCAATCACCCTACTCGTCGAGAAATAGTTCCACCACCAATGAATATATAACACAATACAAACATAGCTAGCAAATTTATTAGCAGTGTATGTATGATCCGTCTTTGTCCTTTAAACAATATGGCATAGGGCTCTTGGCTATTACTTAGCAGTCATTTTGATTTTAAAAAGTGCTCACCGAAAACGTTACTGTATTTTTTTTTTATTTAAGAAATACACGCCGCTGCGAAGGAAACTGTCGCATTAGCTGAACAACGCTTCATGTCGAATTCTCATGAGTGGCAGTTTGATAATGCATGGCAAGAAATGTTGAATCATGCAACGCAGAAAGTAATGGATGCGGAAAAGGAAAAGGCGGAATGTCACGCTGAACATGAAAAACATACCAGAATATTTAATAAAATAGAACAAAAAGTTCAGCAGCTTGAAGAACGTTTTCGTCGAAGTATCCTTAAAGCTCGCCCGTACTTCGAAGAAAAACAGATATGCCAAGATCAACTTCAAACGCAAAAAAACCGCATCGAAGAACTTCAAGTACAAATCCAAACGGCAAGAAACACGTATGCTACGGCTTTGCGTAATTTAGAACATATTAGCGAGGAAATACACCGTCAACGAGGAGACTATCTTCCACCATTGCTGGGAACGCACCGCCAGGCCCCAGAGAGCCAGGGTGTTGGAGCTGAATTGAATTCTCCAGTGACATCTCAAATGCCCCCATTGCCTGACATTAAAATTGAACTTGAAAAATGCGATTACCGCGTCTATAAGCGACAGTCAAATATCTCTGGATGTTCAATCACAAAAATTGAAAATCCTGGCCCGAGTGTGAAAGCACGTAAATAAAGAATTGTTTTTTAAAGACTCTAGCTTCGGCCGAAGACTCCGATTTGAAAAACGAGGACGTTATAATAAGAACTCACACTGGACTCGAAACTGGGCGTGAACTCATTCTATCAGAAGATAAGACAACCAACTTTGTCGACGAAAATGTTTTGGAAACATTACGACAAAAAGTAAAGTTTTTGGCGGTTAGGCTATTGAAGCGGTGACGGGCAACTATCAAGATGTTTGGGAACATGAGCTCAATGCAACGGTAGATAAACTTGATCATTTGCTGTTGCTCAAAGAATGTGCTAGCAACAAGATGATATACATATACCAAGGTTTAATAAAAATGATGTTTCTTTGCGTAGATTCAATGCGACAGAGAGGTCCGAACCACAAAATCCTACAATACAAATAACGGAGACATGTGCTGTAAGCAGTATGCCAAACACACCTGAGCACGCCATTAAACCTTTGAAGATGTTAAATAAATTAGAACCATTGCCCATGGCTAATGTATCAATGAGAGAATTGCCCTTAAATTGTTCGACGTTTAATCGATTATCGTTTTGTATTCATAGGTTATCCCATTAGTTATTATATAATAAATGAAATAGAGAAATGGTGACTTATGATACGTACATTTAAGATTGATCGAATAATGCGTGTAAAACTACACATAAATACAAATACTTATTTTAAATTTAAAGATTTTTATCGCAAATTTACAAATATATTACGTTACTGGCAAGGCGAACGTCTAACGTTGCCTTGATATAAGTTTGTTACTTTGAATAAGTACTTTCATGTCGATAAACGTGACAATAAGGGCAATTCTCGTCATTGATACATTAGCCAATGGCAAATGGTTCTAGATTTTATTTAAACAATCTTCAAAAGGTTTAATGCGTGCTCAAAGGTGTGTTTGGCATACTGGCTTACAGCACATGTTCTCCGTTATTTGTATTGTAGGATTTTGTGGCGTTCGGACCTCTCTGTCGCCATTGAATCTACGCAAAGAAACTCCCATTTTTATTAAACCTTGTATATGTAATCATCTTGTTGGCTTAGCACATTCTTTGAAGCAACAGCAATGATCAAGTTTATATACCGTTGCATTGAGCTCAATGTTCCCAAACATCTTGATGGTTGCCCGTCACCCGCCTCAATAGAGGCCTAAACCGCCAAAAACTTTACTTTTTGTCGTAATGTTTCCAAAACAATTTTCCGTCGACAAATGGTTGTCTTATCTTCTGACTAGAATGAGTTTTTCAACGCCCAGTTTCGAAAGTCCAGTTGTGAGTTCTTATTATAACGTCTCGTTTGCCAAATCGAGTCTTCGGCCGAAGCTAAGATCTTTAAAAACCAATTCTTTATTACGGTGCTTTACACTCGGCCAGGATGTTGTCAAATTTTTGTGCGATTGAACATCCAGAGATATTGAGCTGTCGCTTAATAGAACGGGTAAATCGCATTTTTCAAGTTCCGAGATTTTAAATGTCAGGCAAATGGGGCATTTGAGATGTCAACTGGAGAATTCAATTCACGCTCCAACACCTGGCTCTTCTGGGCCTGGCGGTGCGTTCCAGCAATGGTGGAAGATAGTCTCCTCGTTGACGGTGTATTTCCTTCGCTAAATATGTTTCAAAATTACGCAAAGCCGTAGCATAACGTGTTCTTGCCGTTTGGATTTGTACCTTGAAGTTCTTCGATGCGGTTTTTTTTGCGTTTGAAGTTGATCTTGCATATCTGTTTTCTTCGAAGTACGGGGCGAGCTTAAAGGATACTTCGACGAAAACGTTCTTCAAGCTGGGTGTGGTGGGGACGATCGGGTGTGGGTGGGCTGAACTTTTTGTTTCTATTTTATTAAAATATTCTGGTATGTTTTTTCATGTTCAACGTGACATCCGCCTTTTCGCTTTTCCGGGCATCCCATTACTTTCTGCGTTGCATGATTCAACATTTCTTGCCCATGCATTATCCAAACTGCCACTATGAGAATTCGACATGAAGCGTTGTTCAGCTAATGCGACAGTTTCCGCTTCGCCAGCGGTCGTGTAATTTTCTTAATAAAAAAAAAATAG
>PGFW01020724.1:20899-33037 GCA_003123925.1 Haematobia irritans
ACTCCCGCCTAGATTACACCGGCGCACACCTAGTCCTTTTTCCTTATATCCGCACAAGACCGAAATAACCATTTTAATCCTTATGTTTTCCTAACCGATTACATTCATAATCGTCAAAAACAGAACAACTTTAGCAATATTTAAATTTAGAATTACATCTTCGTCTTCTCGCTCTTACATTTCGTTTTCCAAAACAGCAATTTAATTTTTCCGTTACAATCGTAGAGGCCCATGTCAGTGAATTGGCTCGACTATTCAAAATACTCTTCCTATTTGCAGCAAACTTCTCACGCCATTACCGCCACTACCTGCGCATACCCCATCATATTATCTCCTCCTTGTACTTGCTGGACTCCATGTTCAGTTTCCATTATTACCTAATTTTTCCTGGCATAACCTACCACTTTAAGACCATAACAATCATTTTATTATTTTTAAGCCAAATATCAAGTTAAAAAACTATGTGTCTGGAACCTTTATTCATGTACTGTGCTTAGATGCTTATTCGTTTTTTCGCAATAATAGAACTAGTACACTGAAAAAAACAGGTGAACCCACCAGTAAGAGAAACTTTTCGTTTAATTTATGGTGAATATTTGTTAGAAAATTTTACACTAAACGTTCATTACAAACGTTTGCAATTATCGGCGTTATGTTCATAACAAATACTAGTATTAATTACACTTTTTTCGGACAAATTCTTCAAGAAAAATTTATTAGACACTTACAGTAAGCTTTGTTTGTTTACTTGCTTAAAGAAAATTTTGTCAGTTTGAGGAAAAACTTTGGAGTTCAAAGATTGCAAATGAATGTCTTTAGTGATCACCACGAAGTTCTATGATGGACGCGACATTTTGGTTCCCGAAATTTACCAAATTTTTAAAGATAATCATCTCGAACTCATTACTGATAAGGAAGACACGACAACGGGTTACACAAAAAATTATTAAGTCTCTGTAATAGGAAACCTCTTTATCGTCCCCAAAACATTTTCAATAACTTCCATTGAACTAAAATAAAGATAATTGGCCTTTTCAACGTTGATAATCAGAGAGTTCACTTTTTGTGAGTGTACTACAGCACTAGGATATAAAAATCGAACCATAATTGTGACATATACATGTAAAGCTTGGAAGCTCTCAAAATGTCTCTCGTGTGAAGATCAATGTTAATCATAACTGCCAGGAAGTAAGAACGATTACGTACTTTGATATTATTGGGATCTTAGGACATTTTTACTTTGCGGAAACTATGTCCCCAGAATTTTGGCAGCTATCCACAAAATATATTTTATAGGTAGCTGGTTTAAAGGCAATGAACAAATTCTACCGAACCTCCCCAATTGTAAAGGTACGCTTGTCAGCCGGATCCCGTCAATTCACCAGTCTACTCGTGCGATTATGGTCATTTTTGCAAATTTTAGCTCATATTGACGGACCTTTTATTCTTTTATCTTAAACCGCATTAGTCTAAAAATTTAATACAATACGGAACAGACTCAAAGTGATGAAATACAGGCCACTTGATCTGGTAAATGCAGATCACCGCTTCTTTGATAACAGGAGCGCTGAGTAAACTCAACCATGTCGATTTAGGTGAATGGACGAAAGCCGTTGGCGATATCGGAGCGCAACCATGGGGAGTTGATGTTGTGCAGTACTAAACGGCAATGTTCCAAAGAGGTTGTTCGGCATTTATTTGGTCTATCTTACTAAAGCTCTTTTCTTTCAAATCATCACCATGATACGTGTTGACCTTCTCGATCCTTTTTTTTAGTAATCGCGAGACACTCCAGTTCACCACCACATCCTCCCCTCCCCCTTTCGTCTTCCGGCCTTCCTTTCTCTTCGTCCACCTTGATTAGTTCTGTACTAGACAGTTACTTTAATCTTAGCACTCACAATATAAATTCATTCACTCATTACCTCCTCTTCATTACTCCGCTACACTTTTCTCGTCTCCTTCCCGAAAAATCTCCTTGTTTTTGATCACGAGCCACGCTCGAACTCCTGCCTGTTCATCACCCTCCATACCATATGCCTGGACATTCATCACACAACACCTCCTTTGATATTTCTGCGACTCATTGGGAAAGTAGTTTCGAAAACTGAATAATCTCTGTGTCCTGTACCTTTCCCGACCGCCGCAAACAAATTACCAGCGATCATTTCATTTTCTCCTACCTATTTTTTGATGGTGTACAAAAACATCCCTCCAATTGGTCTATATATCAGGTTCCAGCACTTTGCCTCTTCGACAAATTCCTCCTGAACATTTCTTTTCATATACAATGAGATCATTTTTTCTTCTGCCTGTAAAAAAACCACACACTTTTTTTTAATTTCACAAGCTTAGCTACGACTAATTTTCTGATAAACTTAATTGCCTTTAATTACCATCTCCCAAATCTAATTCACTATAAACCCATTCAATGAACGCAGTTAGAAACTCTTGTTACGATACTACCAATCCACAACACTGTTTCATCTGTTTCGTTATTGAATATTAGCTCGAGTAGCAGTATGAGGAAGTGAGCGTTTTCGATTTAAACACGTACTATAAAGCAATGAACAAAATGAAAAAAAAAAGAGGAAAATACTCAAACCAAACACAATCTTAGTCTTGTTTTTAGTTCTCCTCTTCATTGAAATAAACTCCATATGAACAGTCTATCGACCTTAAACTCATTCATAGGCGCTATACGTACTATACAAAACCAGTTTTATTTCGACCATATAAGCAGTGAGTTTCTTGTTTCCTCATTTTATAAAAATGAGAATTCACAATTCCAGAGAAAAAAAATGTTCATTGCCTTACGCTCACCAATACTTATCAAAATTTATGTGAGTGGTGTTTGTTTGATCAATTCCATTGTTTCGTTTTTCGGTTATAACCGGCGAGGGAAGAACCACACATTGTGCGCAGCAATGTACTCCAACCTCGTATCCCACACGCACAGTAGAAAAGCACTATCTACACTCAATCACTTTTTACCACTACCATGAGGACGACAATCCTTCATCTATACTATCCTCAGAATCCTATACCACACTCATAACAGACCTCGACGCTCTACCATTGCCCAGTCCGCCGGACTATGATACCATCAAATACAACTACATACTCTCTTTCTCTTGGACCACATTCTTACAATAAAATTTCCATATCAATGAGCTGAGCAGAATGTTTGCGGTTCGTGTGAATGTGTGGGCTAAAAAGAGTCAATTCGTTGTCCCCCTTTTTCAAACAAACCGGTAAATACAGTCGGTGTTCGCAGGTGACCGATCGGATCGGTACGGTTGCTAAAAGCGCAAAAGAGACAAAAATAAATGAACCACACGCACTTCTTGTGTCATCTTTTAACCAATCCATTCATGCCACGGCGTACCTAAGACACGTGGCCTCTTGCTCACGAACCTCACCAGAGTGCTATGCTCCCACCGTGAAAAGCAATAACTTTTATGTTCGTGTTGAGCTTATTGTCGTGGTGGATTGAATCACATCTCCTCCGGTTGGGTGCTCGTTAGACGGTGACTGTATCCCTGTGGTATCGGTACCCAATCTTCAACTTCCCCCCCGTCCCTCCTGCCTATGCGTGCTTAGGACACCTAGCCCGAACGTCGTGCGTTACTCCTATGTTCCTGACTTCCTCTCTGTCCAGTCACGACATATCTTCCTTCGTGGCCGTCCCTGTACCGTTAGCCCTTACCTTCCCGCTAGCCACCGCTCTCACATGCACCTCACCGTCACACCGTTTTGAAGCTTGTCGTTCTTGCTGCCCGTATACCCTCTGGTGTACATCTGCCATAAAAAGCTACGCGGTACCGTGCGGCCGGTCCATATAACAACTAGAACCAGCAAGGAAAACACAATTTTAACACGCGAAATCGAGACAAAACGTGTGCTCTTTAAAATTCCTTTGGTTATCTCAAAGATTGGGTTATTGTACACCTACCCACATTGAGAATCTTCTTCGTTATTGCTTTTTTTTGTTACATCTCATTCTACACAAAGTGTCAAACAAATAATAGAGGGACTCAACAGAATTAAGAAACCTATACTTGAATATTTGTTGTTGTTTTTCTGGGACTACCACCATCTACTACTACCAAACAACACCCACTCACCTAAATACCCATACCATAATTCTGTGACATTAAACCACCACATCATACCAGCCTTCAGTCAAATAACTCAAGCACACACCATCACCACCACACTCCAAACAAACCATCATAGAGAATGTGTTAATAGTTTCACATAAACTCATTCACTCATCTGCATCTTGACCACGCTCTTTGTGCCTCATCGCCAGTGTAGACCGACTCCTTTAACACTTTCTCAGGTGTCACCCCACGGACATCGCATAAGAAGTTGGACATTTATAATTGAACGTTCGACCTTCTTTTGGACATTTTTTGTTTTGTTTTGTGTTGATAAGTCTTCTTTTGATTTTTCGAAAAGTGACGTGCAAACAAAAGAACACGGAAGAATTAAAAATATCATTTATAATCGCCTCTCTCTCTCTCTTATTTCTTGTAACTATTAAGAACTCTCTCACACTACCCACTATCTATTATACACAACATCATATCTCGTTTTCTTTCTCAATCATGTAACACTATGCGCTCACTTACTCCTCCCCACCGAACTATCTGAACATTGCCAATACTAAGATCGATGATCAACGAAAATAAATCTTTAACGTTGCTTTTAATTGAATCCAAACTTATCACACACACTAACATAAACTATAGACTATCCTAATGTTTCTAAATAAAAACCTGATATATCTAATGACATCAAACCTAACTCAATCCAATTTTTATAACTAACTAACTGGCTACGCCACATTAAATTATTTTCAATTTATAAGAAATCTATGATTTCTTTGAAACATTAACTATATCAAAATCACATCACTGTTATCCCGACTATTTCAGTTGCATTTTTTTCTGTCTTCACCAAAACCTTAAATGTGCAACCCATATCCTATCAGTTATACTTCTGGAAACCTTCATCATGAAGTGAAATTGATCTGCTGTATTTTACTACGAATACTTGTATTTTATTCCTTTACAATATTAAAATGGTACAGTATTCCTTGTTAACTACAAAGATTTACTTCTTAGTACTTTATACCTTCTATACAACAAACCTATATATTATGTACAAAATAATTTTATTAGCCCGATGCACCATTAACTTTTCCTATACTCTAACCAATTTCTAATTCAATCCAACTTTTCGCTCGCGTACCCCGGGGCTACATACTTTTTTAAAAATTAAAATAAAGTGGTCTCCCACCCAGCATACTCCAAACAAACACCTTTTACCCCTAGTCAATACACGTTGAAAATTGACCTTTACTTAGCAACTATGTTCTTGATTCTCTTTTTTTCCTCTTCTACCACTCTCACGCTCTCCTCCTCCATTGTGTTTTGTTTTTATTCAACTTTCAATATATATCTTACAGTCCGGTGTCATTTTTCCAATACCTAGGCGTTCCCTTAATTTCTAAATAATATGGACTTTACTTTTATTTTTGTCCATGTCTTGATTCAATTTATCAATTAATAAATTCTTTGAACTTTTCCATTTTGTTCTACATCCAAAGTGGTTCTCTACATCAATCTTAACATCAATAAATATATATTATACACTACAATATTTTTTCACTAAAACAGGTATTTCTAACCTGATTCCTCCTTCACTTTTCCTCGTTCCTTTTCATCCACGCCTCGTACAAACTTCTTGACATTTCTTCACATAGGCCTACCGCCCTCCCCACCCCCCCTATACCCTTCACAAGTTTGTTCGGTACTCTTTCTTACTACTCTTCTTGAACCTGAGGCCACTTATATTTAGCCCCACACTATCATAGCCAATACACAAGTCTACCTAATCTTTACAATCTTAAAATCAATCTTCATCCTTCCTCACCTCAGTCACTAAGTATTCCAGCCAGTTTCGCGGCTTAAGTAGGCATTTCTACTCCCCTCACCTATCACTCATTCACTTCTTAAGTGATCTGATGCTAGTGAAAGTGGCACATGCTAGGCAAATTTTCGTTCCTCCCGAATCATCCACTTGTCATGTTCCCCTCTGTCACTTTGACTATCTATTGCCTATATCTTTATACGCAATTCATTTGCCCATTTCACAATTCCATCATCTCGGCTCCTGATTATACGGTGTGCCCCTCATATATGGCTTTCCTAACCCCACTGATCCTCTACCCATCATACGCCTGTGTGACCTATAGGCGTCTACATACCTTCCTCCCACACTCTGATTCTAGCTCTATAAATTTCTCCAGACTATAGTGTGCAGCCTTACCCTTCGTTATCTTAAGAACAATAAATTATTTTATGAATACGCTGGGGAAGTATTCCAATCTCCATCCTTTTGATACATTAATAACGACAAGTTAGACCGATAGTTAGTTCCATTTCTATAAAAATATACGAAAAACCGACTTGCCATCAATTTGAATTCAACAGTAGGAATTGGACATTTAGATCGACTCAAATTTAAATCCTCAGCTCCCTTCAGAGGCTTAGACCAGTTAACATTAAACTTTCCCTGTCCCATAAATTGTGAACTTCCTTGCTTGGATACTTCACCGCTCTTCGGTTCTCGCGGCCAGCTTATCTTCTTCCTCTATGCTTTTTCTTCCTCCTTGGACTCTCCTTCACTGCTCCTCTGGCCCAAGCTGTTCTTTGCCACACAAAAAAATATCAATTATTTTAATTGTCAATACAATTAAAATATATGTTTAGAATTTGGATGCTAACAACGTGAATTTGTAAATTACAATTTTACGATTCTTAGACCTCTCTACTGCCTTCTCTAGCAATCACTCAACTTTTCCGTCTCACTCTCATCTATACTACCAAACATTGTTGCTGCCCATACCTCTATCCAACAAAAATGTTTTCTTGAACTTGAACCAAATTTTTTTGTGCTAACACATCCCCCAGACTTATATTGTTCGCGTAGCTGCTAACGTAATACTCTTCAATCCTAGATCTATTACCTCTACCTCTTCACCTGTTGTCGGACACTCATCCAAGTTTATCTTGTTTTATCGAAGACCCCCTTCCTACCTCACAGCTGCATCTTCTAACGTTCTCAGTTCAACCAAGCGAACAACTAAACAGATCCAACAAGTGCGTGATCTCCAAAGCTTTATTCTTTCCTCCTCGAACGGAACACAGTGTCAGAAAAAAATTGATCCTCTTTACCACTGAGTAGGTACATAATATCGTCAGTATATAATCAAGGTCCCAAATGTCCTCCTACTTACGGTTCCTTCTTACAAAATGGCTTTTTTACGTATTTCTCTATAATTAACCCTGTCGTTCCTTTCGTAACCCTTCGCTCCACCATACTGTCTACACATCTCACATACTTCCACTTTTAATACCACTCTTTTCCGCTTTGAACTTCAAGTCCATAATGAATAATCATTCACTCTCTGGTAAATCCAATTGTGCTTTCTTTGGCTTCAAGACCAAACCATAACAGACCATCATTCTCCTAACCAATACAAGAATAGCACACACACACTCTCCCTGGATCCATTACCTAATGATCACACACACGATTACCCGACATAGTTTCCACTCGCGTGATTTCTTAATATGACCTCAATCATACAGTTACCTGCCCGTTTTAGTATTGAAACTTGAAACCAATCATACGCAACACGCCCATCATCCGGGTTTTTCTCCCTTCACACTGTTATAGAACAAAAAACTCGTCCCATCTCAACTTGCAACCAATCATCCTATCGCCACATTACATATTAATTCTCATTCTTTTAACCTGGCTCCTCCTCCCTATCAATGCCAACTCGACCTCAACTCACAAAAGCTAACTCCATAAAGGCACATTTCCTCGTTAACTCGGGCCATATAAACTCTAATCGGATAGACTCTGCTCCTTACATGCTCACTATACTTCTCCCTCAACCACTACAGATATTGCGTTAACCAAAACAAAGGAACGTCATCCCGAATCCGCGTGGGAAACAAAACTGTGTCATAAAACTCGTCTCTTCGATTCTGCCATCCACATTCGCGCCTATCATACTGACATTACCTTTACACTTCTTGTCTTAAAATTGCCTTCCCCCTTACAGTAGTTCAATACCAAAGGACACATCTCTCCCAACAACACACACTAACTAACCACCAAAAAAATCTTCAATTCTATAAGACTTAACACAATAACTCATGCTTAGAGATCAGATACATGATTATCCATTCGCACTCCATTCCATCATTGCATTACTCCTCAGACTCACCTAGCTTCATCCCTTCAATTCACAAAACACTTTCTTTTCTATCACACTTTAAACCACATAGACCCAAGTGTATCCTAGTACAGTCCGATGTAGCACCATACGAATGAAGATAAACTCTATATACTATAACATATCACACCGTCCTGATACTTTGAACATTCTTTCACTTCCATTTAATAACGCTTACTGGCAAAAATATGCCAATCTATTGTTCTTTTCTCCTCCTATTTATTTAAAGGGAGCGTAAACGAGCTCACTTGGCATTGGAGTTATTGAAGCGGTATTTGAACTGTTATTCGTTTACCCTGTACCAGATTGTTATGATCCCAGTCCCTTCTGCACCTGAAATACATATGTGCCGTAAAACCAAAAATCAAATAAGCTCCAATTATACTCATTTCCTTTACATGTTTTCGATCAAATGAGTTCCCTTTTTGACATCTTTGGTTCAAGCCGTCAATCAACTAGTATTTGAATTGTTGACTTCTTTATTGAAAAATACATATTTTTGTTTCTTTTAAAAATTTAATTTCTTGTTATGGTTGAGATTTTGTGTCGTTTTTTGACTCTTGGTGATTTCATATTTCAAGACTTTTGGCCTTGATACTTAAGCTTGAAATTAATATTACCATAAATAATGGGAAAATAAAAAAAAAAACAATAAGTAATATGTATAAAATCATATACATAAATATAACTCAAATTTGTTACAGTTTTCTTTATGATTAAGAGGTTGTAAATGCTTGGAGTTTTCTCACGTTTTAAAAGAAAAAACTTCAAAATATTTTCAAAATATTATTTCGCAAGTTAAAAAAAGAAATATCTGATTTCCTGGGTCATAGATTTAAAACATTTTGACAATTTATAGTTGTTTGTTAAAAAAAACACTGATAGAAAAAACTAGGTTGTTTTTAAGAGATTTATAATTTTTAACATATTTTTATTTTTTTTTTAAATAACCAAAAATCATCTTTATGATTTGACTCCATCTCGTGCTCATCTCTCTATTGAATTCAAATTGAATGGACAAGTCGGTTTTTCGTATATTTTTATAGAAATGGAACTAACTATCGGTTCTAACTTGTCGTTATTAATGTATCAAAATGGATGGAGGATTGGAATACTTCCCCAGCGTATTCATAAAATAATTTATTGTTCTTAAGATAACGAAGGGTAAGCTGCACCTACTATTAGATGAGATGAATTGAAGCAAGTCTAAATCACGTATGTGGGTGAAGATATGGTTAGAACCCTATAGCACCTATAATCCGTTGTTGATCAAAATTGCTAATCATTTCAAAGTGACAAGGGAATAAATGGGAACAAATTTCTACTGCACTTTCTACTAATCTTAATATTAATAATTAAATGCCTACTGTAGCCACCTACTATTACTGAATTTTAAGTTGTAAATAGGTAATTGTATTGCTATAGCTATAGTCCTTCAAAAGAGTTAGTACACAACTTTATATAAGCGTAGCTTTTAAAATTCAATTTTAAGGCTGAGTAAAAACGAAGAAAGATAGGTTAAAAACTGTTTTAGAAAAAATATTGTATGTAAATATAATTTATTGTTAAGATTTTAAGAACCAACTTTGGATGTAACAAATGGAAATTCAAAGAAATTTATTAATTATAAATTGAAATCATGACAAAATAAAACTAAAGTCCATATTATTTAGAAATTAAAAGCGTATAAAAATGACACCATGTAGATATATATTGAAAGTTAAAAAAACAAAAACACAAAAAAAAAGATCAAAACTGTTCTACAATTTTCAACTTATTGATGAAAGTTTGTTATTCTTCACTTTTATTTTAATTTTAAAAATTTGCCGTCGGCGAATTGGATTAAAGAAATTTATAAAAATTAATGCCGTCGGCTAATACATTATTTTTACATATATATATTTTTTTATAAAGTAAATACTAAAATATCTTTTGTTAACAAATACTTACATTTTATTTGTAGAATAATAAATTCTATAAAATCAGCATCAATTCAGCTTCATAAATTTTCCAAAAACGATAGATGTTTCACTTTAGTTTTGTAACGAAAAAATCACTATATCGGTATTTTTTATATAAAATGTTTCAAAGAAATCACAGATTTCTTATAAATAAATATTTAATCCAGTTTATTATAAATTTTTTTTGTCATAATTTATTTTTCACATTTAGTTGTTTTTTTATTTGATTCAATTAAAAGCACTTAAGTTTATTTTCTTCCTTGTTTCAGTTCATATGAATGCTTTTACTTGAGAAAATCATTTGTATTTTTTCTTATTATCTCATTAATGATTATTTATTTCGTGTTCTTTTGTTTGCACTTTTCGAAAATCCAAAAGAAGACTTATCACACAAAACAAAACAAAAAATGTCCAACAGAAGTCGACGTTCAATTATATGTCCACTTCTTGCGATGTCGTGGGTGACACTGAATGTTAAGTCGTCTACACCGATACACAAGAGCGTTCAATGAAATGATGATGAGGTTTATGTGATATTCACTCTCTATGGGTTTGTTGGATGTGGTGGTGATGTTGTTGTTTTTGCTGCTGGTATGATGTGGTGGTAATTCACAGCTATGGTATGGGTATTTAGTGGTGGTGTTGTTTGTGTAGTAGTGGTGGTAGTCCCAAAAAACAACAACAAAATATTCAATATAGGTTCTTATTCTTTGAGTCCTCTATTATTTGTTTGACACTTTTGTAGATGAGATGTACAAAAAAAAAAAAAAAAACACACACAACCAAAACGACAAAGCACTATTCTCATGTCGGTTTAGTGGGTTACCAAAAATCCAATATCATTTCACAAAAACCAAAGGGAAAATTTTTAAAAGAGCACACGTTTTCTCGATTTCGTGTAAATTTGTTTCTTGTTCTAGTTGTATATCCGCCGCACTCCGTATCTTTTTTGAATTCACAAGATACGCACAAGACGACAAGTTCAACGCAACTGCCCACAAATGTCTCCAGCGAGTGACAAGCAACTTCGGCTCTAAGCGCATAGCAGAGCGACACACAATCAGTCACCACACACCACCATCATCCACCAATACTCACACATAAAATTATTCTTCACGGTGGGACATAGCACTCTGTTTCTGAGCAAGCACTTCTTATACGTGCATATGGCATTGGTTAAGATGACACAGGAGTGCGTGTGTTCATTATTTTTGTCTCTTTTGCCTTTAGCTCCGTACCATCATCGTCACCAACACCACTGTATTTACCTTTTTTTTGTAGGGACGTAAACACGGTTTACTATTCATACATAGAAGTGACAAATATTTCATTCCCGAATAAGTGTGACATGTTCATGTGTTTGGAGACGATTATGGGGTTTACTTGTATTTTACATGATAATACAATATAAATGGTATAAGTATGACAATTGGTTCCCTAGATAAACATTAATTTTGGGCTACGTGTACACTGCCACACAATATAACTATTCTATGAATAGACGTGAAGTGTGTAAATGTATGTCATTCCATTGATCGTTTTTCGGTTATGAAGCCGTAGAGGGAAAACACCATTGTGCGAACAATGATCACCAGATAAAAAGCAAAACTTTTTACCACTTACCATTGAATCAAGAGAATCGGACATCATAATTAGGCAAGACAAAATACCACACTATGTAAGTACAAATAGAATAGAGAGTACTAATGATAACCCACTAACATACGCTTCTCTCTCTTAGGAACACTTGTTAAAACATAGAAATCAATAGAGCTGAATGATGTTCGGTGGGCCAGGATTGTAGTGAGATGTGTGATCCACACCACAAGGTAGTAACTATCATAAAATCCCCCTTAT
>PGFW01020728.1:646-14296 GCA_003123925.1 Haematobia irritans
AATCCAAAAACACACACATATATAAAACTCACAAATAAATTTAAAACATGTGGTGAATAAACAATGTTTTTATCGATATTAGTCATTACTATGAAAACGTACTTAATACAGGAACACACAAAAAACATTTCGCCCTGTCTTCAGATAATCGCTATGTTCTATTTGAGATTCATCAGTGTATCTTCACTTACCATCTGGTATGGATTCCAACCAATAAAAGCAGTTACACAATTGTACTTATATACGAGCCATGCGTATAAATAAAATACTAGACAGAAAGCCATTGAGCAGTTCTGCATTCTTGGTTTCTATGCAAATGCGTGTACTGGTGATATCGATTCAATTATAACCCTCAAGAATAATTTTAAAAATTCTGTCATGAGCAATTGAGCATTACATGACATTTCTCGAAAGCAACATACCCATTACCCCATGTGCGACACCATCTCACACATGGCTAATCTACCCTAAAACCATCTATTTCGACCTTGTCCTAACGATTTGCCTTGAACTGAAAAAAGGCTGTGCGTGACATAGAATTCGGACAGTGTGAATTGGATGCAAGATCGTTGGCAGAATCAAGATAGGCAAAAGGTTGCACTAATTTCAATGAGTCCACACGCAAAACAATAATTCTTCTCCTCCCAAACGAAATTTTAGACAAAGTTCCTGTTTCTCATTTACTGTTTCGCTTTAAGGAATTTCATTTGTAAGAAAATTTCATATACTTTCTTGTGATAAACGTTTAGTTCATTTCCCAGTCGGGTGTACAAGCCAATTTTCGCAAGACTACACTCAAAAAAGAAAAAACAAGTTTAAGGAAAGTCTAAAGTCGTGCCGAGGACCGATATATTATACCCTGCCACCCACTTTCGTAGATCTAAATTTTCGTCACCCATTATCACATTCCGTCAATGTGTTGTGGCTTTATATAAAGGTTCTGTCCCACACATACCTCTCACACTTTAAATATCCCACGTCGATCTGGACAGAATTTGATAGACTTCTACAAAATCTATAGACTCACAAATTTAAGTCGGTAACTGTACCTAGGCGTGTGGACACAACAATGTCTCCAACCGTACATTCAAACATATGCCGGAAACATTTAAATCTGGGAGCAATTTTAAGAAAACTTCGCAAAAGTTTATTTTCATGATTATCGCTCTTCGATCATATACTGCATTACGAAGTTTAGGAAAATTAGCAGTCCATTTTTACAACTTTTCCGACTAAGCAGTTGGCGATTTTACAAGGAATCAATGTTGCATTTTTTGACCATTTTTTGTCGAAATCAGAAAAAGTCATGGTATGGGAGCCTATCTATCTAAACTCTGAACGATTCTCAACACACAATTTGGCGACGCCATAGCCTACACATGCATATTCTGCCACTCCCCCTGTCTGTCCAAACATTTCAAACTAAATCGGAGTTAAAGAATTGGCCTTCCCTACGCCGTCGACTATGAGCTCGCGCTCATTCACTCGGGGCCGAAAGGCTATCATATGGGCAGATATATCCTCCAACACTCTGAACCGACTCTTCAACCCAACATTCCGGCACGTCAGTAGCTGTCACAATTGCCTAATTCTACTCCCTGTTGCAAAAATTCTCAACTAAATCGGCCGCAAAAAATTGGGGCCTCTCTGTTGGTCATTTTGAGTGTAAATCGGTCTGCGAAAGCCTATATATGGGAGCTATATCAACCAAACGACCTTTCAACCAAATCTGACACGCCATAGCTATTAATGCTACGATCTCTTACTCCCTCTGCACAAATTTCAACTAAAACTCGGAGCAAAACAACGTTGGCCCCTCTGTGGGCAAATATTGGACGTTGTAAACGGGCCGAAAGCTAAACTATGGTGAGCTATATCTCTCTAAATTCTGAAGCCGATTCTGGGCTGATATTTTGCACAGTTTTCTTCGAGACTTCATAAAATATTTCGGTTACTTGTACGGCAACCTTTGGCAGGAAGGATCGGAATTGAATATACACGCAATTATGACCAGAAACTCGGCTGAGAAATACCTCATATGGGAGCATATATCTAAATCTTGAACCGATTTTTCCAAAACTCCAATAGGGATCCACGTCCTTTGACGCCCGAAACAGCGACCCTATACCAACATTTCAGGACCAACTCGGACTCAAACGCGCGAGCTCGCCTACTTTGCACACAAAAATACATCAACAGAACAGGACAGACGGCGACCGACAAGACAGACCAGACAGAACAGACGCACATCCGCGCTAACTCGACCTCCAGGAATTTAATCTAAGACGATCGGCATTCACTCAAACGATGGGTCTCAGGACTTTTTCCTTCCTGGCGCTTAATACACCAATGCACAAACTATATTATACCCTCACTACCCACGAGTAGTGGCGTGCAAGCGGCGTATAAACAAAACTTATGGGCAAACAATTTTTAAATCTGAAGCAGTCTTTAAACGACAAACCCTTCTCCCAAAGTTTATTTATGATTTATCGCTCGATATATATTTGTTATTTAGAAGTTTCAGGGAAAATTTAGAGTCATTTTTACAACTTTTCGACGTAAGCATTGGCGATTGTATCAAAGAAAATGTTGGTATTTTGGCACAATTTTGTCGAAATCAGAAAAACATATATATGGAGAGCTATTATCTAAATCTGAACGAATTCTTACCAAATTTGGCACGCATAGCTACAATACTAATTCTACTCCCTGTGCAAAATTTCAAACTAAACATCTGAGTAAAAGATTGGCCACTGTCGGTCATATGAGTGTAAATCGGTCTCTTCCACCTGCGGCTGCATTGCGAACGATATATATGGAGAGCTTATATTCTAAATCTGAACCCGATTTCACAAGAAATTTGGCCACACTTGGACTACACTACTAGATTGTACATCCTTCAGTGCAAAATTTCAACCAAATTGGGATAAAAAAAACTCTGGCTTTCTGGGACCGTATTAGTCACATTATCGTGCGGAAAGATATATACGGGAGCTTATATCTAAATCTGAAGCGATCTTATATAAAATTAGCGTACACTTGACTATAGTACTAATTGTTCTTTTGGGCAAAATTTTAAGGAAAACCAGTAAAGGAAAGTTCTAAAGTCGGCGGGGGCAGACTATATTATACCCCTGCCCACCACTTTGTAGATCTAACATTTTCGATACCATATCACATCGTCAAATGGGTTGGGGTTGGGGAGCTTATAGTATAAGGTTGTCCCGAAATTACAATTACATTTAAAAATATCACTCGCATCTGGACGAATGAGATAGACTTCTAAAAAAATGTATTAGACTCAATATTTAAGGTCGGCTAATGCACTAGGGTGGAACACAAGTTAGTAAAAAACAAAGTATATACGGCCGTAAGTTCGGCCAGCCGAAGCTTATGTACCCATCCATCATGGATTGCGGTTAGAAACTCACTCTACCACTGCCATCCACAATCGAATTACTTAAGTTGCGGTAACGCTTCGCCGATGAACAAAGTATCTTTAAAACCTCCTAACACCATACTTCTAAATTGAATGTAAGTCCATACGTTTGGTATATATTTAATCAAAAAGATCGATCCAATAGTTATAAATAATTCAGTTTGACAAAGTAGACATAAAATTTTGACAAAATTTATCTACAGAAATTAAAATTTAACAAAATATTTCTATAGAAATAAATTTTTCAGCAAAATTTTCTATTAGAAATTACAAATTTTGACAAAAATATAGAAAGGAAATTTTGACAAAATTTCCACAGGAAAGTAAAATTTAACAAAATTTTCTATAGAAATAAACTATTTGACAAAATTTTCTATAGAAATTAAAATCTTGGCTAGCATTATTTTCTTGGCTTCGAGTGGCAACATTTGATTATGAACCGAATAAAATTTGACAATTTTCCTATATTGAAATAAAATTTTGACAAAATTTTCTATAGAAATAAACTTCGTTGACAATATGAAAACTTTTATTTATGAACCTAATAAAATTTTAACAAAATTTTCTCTAGAAAATAAAATTTTGACAAAATTTTTTCTATAGAAATAAATTGACAATTTGAACCGCGAGGTCAAAATCTGGTGAGAATGTTATTATATGGGGGCTATAATCATAATTATGACCGATTGATGGGACCAATTTCTGCGCACGGTTGTGTTAAAAGATCTATACTAAAACACCATGTTCCAATTACAACCGGATTGGATGAAATTTGCTTGTCTCTTGGGAGGACTCTCGCAAGCCAAATCTGGGGATCGGTTTTATATGGGGCGCTATAATATAATTATATGAACCGATGCTGAACCAATTTTGCATGGTTGTTAGAGACCATATACCAATACCCCATGTACCAATTTCAGGCGGGAGTCCGGATGAATTTGTTTCTCTTGGAGACTTCGGCAAGCCAAATTCTGGGGATCGGTTATATGGGCTATATATAATTAGTGAACCGATGTCGGGACCAATTTTTGCACGTGGATTGGTTTAGAGACCATATACCAATACCATGCTACCAAATATTCAGCCGGAATCGGATGCAATTTTGCTCCTCTTGAGGCTTCGCAAGCACAATCTTGGAGATCGGTTCATATGGCGGTCTATATATAATTATTGGACCGATGTGGGACCACTTTTTGACATGATTGTTCAGAGACAAATTTCAGCCGGATCGATGAAATATGCTTCTCTTAAGGGGCTCCACAAAGCCACAAATCTGGGACTCGGTTTTATACTGGGCGCTATTATAATTATGGACCGATGTGGCGCCACTTTTTGCTCATGGTTGTTAGAAGGACCATATTACACACACCATGTACCAAATTTTCAGCGGAATCGGAATGGAAATATGTTCTCTAGGGCTCCACAAGCCAAATCTGGGGATCGGTTTTATATGGGGGCTATATATAATTAAGGACCGATAATGCGTACCCAATCTTCTGCCGCTATGGTTGTTTCAGGACCAGCTATACCAAACACCATGTACCAAATTTTCAGCCGGATCGGATGAAATATGCTTTTTCTGTTAGAGGCTCACACAAGGCAAATTCTGAGGGACCCTTTATTATGGGGGCTACACGTAAAATGTGGACCGGATATGGCCCATTTTCAATACCAATCCGACCCTACATCGGATAACAACTACTTGTGCAAAGTTTCAAGTCGCATAGCTTGTTTCGTTCGGAAGTTAGCGTGATTTCAAAGAGACGGACGGACGACGGACGGACATGCTTAGATTCGACTCAGAATCTTTCACCACTGACCCAGACTATATATACTTTATGCGGGTCTTAGAGCCAATATTTCGATGTGTTACAAACGGAATGACAAAGTTAATATACCCCCATCCTATGATGGAGGGTATAAAAAATATGGGAAACATTTAAATCTGAAGCAATTTTAAGGAAACTTCGCAAAAGTTTATTAGTGATTTATCGCCCGATATATATGATATTAGAAGCTTCTAGAGAACTTAGAGCACGTTACAAACTTTTTCGACTAAGCAGTGGCGATTTTACAAGGAAAATGTTTTGGGCGGTATTTTTTGACCATTTTTTTCTCGAAAATCAGAAAAACATATATATGGGAGGCTATCAAATCTACAATCTGAACCGATTTTCAACCAAATTGCACGCATTAGCTAACAATTCGCTAATTCTACTCTCTTGTGCAAACAATTTCTAACTAAAATCGAGTTAAAATGGCCTCTTGTGGTCATTATAGCTGTACAATTCGGGCGGAAAGCTATAATAATGGGAAGATATAGTACCCAAATCTGAAAACCGATTATTCACCCCACAATTGGCCCACGCATAAGTCTACGAATGGCTAATTTACTCCCGTGCCTGCAAAATTTCACAACGAAAAATCTGGAGTATAAAAAATTGCCTCTGTGGTCATAATGAGTGTAAATCGGTCGCCGGAAAAGCCTATATTATTGGAGATATATCCAAATCTGAACCGATTCAACCAAACTTTGGCCACGCGCAAGCTTACAATTGACTAATTCTACTCCTCCGCTGAAAAATTTCAACTAAATCGGAGTTAAAAATTGCGCCTCTGTGCGTCATATAGCAGTTGTAAATCGGGCCGAAAGTATATCATGGAGATTCATATCCAATCTGAAACCAGATTTCAACCAAAATTTGGACCCAATAGTATTACCAATGCTAATTCGTACTCCTCTGTGCCAAAATTTCAGACTTAAATCGGAAGTTAAAAATCTTGCCCTGTTGGTCATATGATCTAATATCGGACGAATAGTATTATATGGGAGCTATATCTAAATCTGAACCGATTTGGCTGATATTTTGCAAGTTTTCGAGACCCCATAAAATATTCCGCGATGTAACTGAATATTTGGAGAAGATCGCGTTTGATATACACCGCCCAATTCATTAGACGAATGATCCGTTGAAAAATATACTATGGCCAGCTATATCTAAATCTGAACCGATTTTTTTCAAAATCAATAGCGGATCGGTCTTTTGAGCCGAAACAGCTGACCCATATAACCAAATTTTAGGACAAATTTCGGGGACTAAAACTGCGAAGCTGTAACTTTGCACACAAAATACATCAACAGACAGACAGACAGGACAGACAGACAGAGAAAACAACGCAAAACGGGACAAACAAATCCGTACAAAAATCCGGAAAACTTAGGGGGAAAATTTTTAAAAATTTTTCTGTTAAGGGCCGGATCCCGTATACTAAAAGGTTGCGTCTATGATTTACTACCTTTCTTGGCGTTACATACAAATGCACAAACTTTATTATACCTGTACCACAGATTAGTGCGTGCAAGTGGGTATAATTAGGGTAAAACTCTGGCTTCTGGCCGTATAAGTCCATATCTGGCGCGAAAATATATATGGGACCTATCATCTAAATCTGAAAACCGATTTCTTCAAAATCAATAAGGTTCTATTCTGAGTCCAAAACACTAGACTTGCTGCCAAATTGAAGTCGCATGTGGACTAAAACTGCGACCTAAGACTTTGATTACAAAAAATGTGTTCACGGGCACAGACGGACTTGACTATAATCGACTCAGGAGCTCCAACCTCTGAGCATTTTGCCAGACACCATGTGTTATTCCGTCTCCTTCCTGGGTTTTGCAAAAAATAATACACCCAAAGAAAAATATTTCTTTCCTAAGGAACGAAATTTTATGAAAAACGAAATTTCCGTTTTGACACAAAGTATTTTCTTAGAGAACAAATAAACCCGAATTCATGACAAACGTTGTTAACATTGGTTCTCGTAATCTGTTTTTATTGCTTCTAAGAACAATTGTCAGCGTCAAAAAGAAATCTTCGTTTTAGCCTAAAATTTCCGTTCTTCAGAACAAGAAAACTTCTTCTTTCCGCTGTACCCCTAGTTCCACAGTGTGGCGCCGGAGGATATTAACAAAAAAAACAACCTTTTTGGCGCTCAATCTGCCATTTCCCGCTCACATCTTTTGCTCACTCATCCACTACTTCTTTTTCTTTTAGTTCTTGAAGGTTTTGAAGCGTTTGAGGGTATAGATTTTTTCACTGCATTCTTAGTTACGGTTTGACATGGACATCACGTCGGCATTCTTCAGCACATTAGGCTGTGCCAAGAACGAGCGAACGATGGCTCAGCCTATGCCTCCTTTGACCATTCTTCGATCATCGATAATAGCTTACTACAACGCCTCAGCCCCAGCAACTGCGGCTCCTCGAAGTTGTTCATCTGGTCGAATGGGCCGCTAGAACAGCACGGTTCGGTCAGAAAAGCACCTTCCCCGCTTTTTTTTATCGACACCACATTTTCGTGTTCAGCCGATGTGCTACGGCTCCATTTCTGTGGTTTGGAATCGTGCCTGCGAACTCCGTCTAAGCAAAGACATCTCTCCTGCGCGCTTTACCGTTCCGACCTCGCCCAGTCGCTCGTGTAAGAGCCAACTCGCAGGCAAGCCGTTCCAAGAAACCCTGCCATGCATCGCGCGAAAAATCGGCACTGTTCTGGTGTGGTTCTGTACGCTGGTGGAATCATTAGGACCGTCATTTTTCAAAGATGCGCTGTCTTCGGGACGCAACGTTTACGGGCAATGCGATCGCTGTATCGTCTCGAGTGGCTAACAAACTTTTTCGGTGGTCGTGTGCGCCACCAGCAGAATGCCGGCCTGAACGCAAGCTGACAACTTGGTTGACATGGTTCGGTTTTCTGAACAGATGGCTCGCGCATACATGCCACACAGCTCGTCTCGATTCTATGCCATTTTTGATGGAAAACTTTGCGTGTGAGAGATCCTTCAATTTCATCTCAAGATCGACACTGGCCCACCGGTCAAGTTGGGCCAGACCACATGATTCCACTTGCCGATCTGTACGCGACGCTTGGTAGACTTATTTTATCGTTCGGTGAGTCTACGTCAAGTCTAAAGTCCTCAGCAGAAATAAGCCAGGCACCGCACTACTTCCAGCTTCTGGGAAGACAAACATTTCCGACGAAATTGCGGGCTAATTCGGTCCGAAGATGCTCGAAAGAAGTTTGCCCCACAAAATTGGGACTTTTCCGAGATGGCACCACCTCAAGACGCAGGGCTCCGCGGTCAACATCTTACATTGAAATTATCTTCAAACAGTAAATGCCGCGATGGACCATCTAACCGTTTTCAATAAAGAACCGATTGCAGATTTTGCAAACTTTTATGCGTTTTTAAAAAAAAAGTTTACTCCAAGCTCTTAACAAATCACACCTTTAACAAACAATGTAGAATAAAATTATTTCTCGATTTTATACAAGTTTTTTAAATTTTCACCTTTTTTCTCGCCCTGGACGTGGAGAATCGAACCGCGGACCATGCCAATTTGTAAGACCGACACACTATCACCTGACTGCTATGTAGCTGTTACTTGTCAACAATAGACAATCTAAGTTTGGAGCAGTGTTTCGCTGCCGTCCGCTTTGTATACCAAGGTCCTCGGGCGTTCGAGCCTTGCTCGATCAGAACACAACAGTTTTTTTTTTCAGATGATGTTCCGCGAAGTTCCGAAAGAGGTGGTTCCAACATTAGCATACTCACTATATAAAAGGTCATTTACTATTTGAAACTGTAATATTTATGTCTTATGTCCTAAATATGTATTTATTCAAAAGACTTTTAAAGCTCAGAAAGAACATGTGCCATTGATATAAACCGAAATGAACTGTGTTGTTGCGTTTCAAAAATATTTTTTATATTGACAAAAGTTAAAAAAATTTGTAACAAACGATTGTTTTGGTTGAAAAATGTTTTACAATTTTTCGAATAACCATCTCAAAAAACTTCTAACTAAAAGATAAAACGTTTGTCGGTACCACGTCTTGCCAAACGTTTTTTTTTTCTTTGCGTGCAATTCAACACTTGTGTAAAATGATACAGGTGTAACAGAGACGAAGTGTCTACACAAGTTCGAATTTGGTAAGTCGATCCCAAATTAGAAAGAAATGACAGTACATCATCTTACTTTTTATCCTATTTATAGCTTAATTGTTTTATAAGAACACCAAAAGGCACTACACTCGAAAAATAATCGCTACTTTCTGTCCGGAATGACAATTTTTAAACAAAGCAAGGTTTTTACTGTCCTCCTACCATTATAAAGCGTTTTTCCCTGGGTGAAGAGTCAAATAAAACACGATTAATTGCAAAGCTGTCTCTAAAACAATGATTAAATTTTTTATCGTTCTAAAAGTGAAATTTTGTTTTGTCTAAATTTTTCGTCTCTCAGAAAAGAAAACTCTGTATTCAGTGTAGAGATATAAAATTTGAAAGTTCGTTTTTTTTTACAACAATAACTCGATTTACCCGATTTTAACTATTTTTTGCAAATTGACTCAATTGACTAATACAACTTTGGCCAAAACTTCAATCTAATCAACTGAGTCTTCACGTAAAAAGCCGGACAAGTCAACATTGAATTGAAAAGAACTATGAGTGCCAAATTATATCTTCGGTAACTTTAATTTCCACTACCTTGCTACAATTCCATGCATATCCAGTTCGATACCAAGACCCTCTACATCGCAACTGAACACACAAGTTCACTCTTATACAGGCCCGGGCCCACCCGATCCGGTATGTCAACCTCTCACATGGATTGCGTATTCAAAAAGATAGCCCTTTGACTCATGCCATAGGTTATCTTATGAATACTTTTACAAGCAATCGTCTATCCTAAGGCATTGACTAGACTCCGGCTTCCTGCTGAACCGTCACATCTATCGTTTACTAGCTGCAGGCGGCGCTGATTCAATGACTAGGACAAACAAGGCACTCTTGATTCTTCCGTACTCTCGATATAATTCAGTTCTTGATAGCCGGGTTAATAATATAGGGAAGTCTATAATAACTACGACCATACAATTAGGTTTAGGGTTAGGTATATGGCAGTTCCGATACTTTCATGCTCACTTTAGGACTACTTTAGCCATTGTGATACCACAGTGGTGAAACTTACTCTCTCGATTCTATGGTTTAGCTCAATGGAAAGGGACCTCCTTTTTTATAGCCTGAGTCCGAACAGCGTTCTCCACACTCTGCAACCACTTAGAGAAGCTTTGAAACACTCAGAAATGTCACCTAGAATACTGAGTGTGGGATTGAATCCACTGCTAAAAAAATTTTGGCGTGTTTGGTGAGATAATTGGGTTGGAACCCACGCACCCTCGCTGTATGCGCATCGAAGGCGCGGGCGGTACTAACCATTGCACCACGGTGCGCTCCTAAAGACCATACCCTACACCCAAATTTCAACCGGATCGGATAAAAATTGCTCCTTCAAACGAGGTCCGCAAGCAAAAATTCTGGGGATCGGTTTATATTGGGTAGGCCTATGATTATCAATTATGTAGCCCATTCATGGACCCAATTTTTTGCAAAAATGTTCTAGGACTAATATACTACACCATCGTACCCAAATTTCAGTCCGATCGGATGAAATTTGCTTCCTCGCAAGAATTTCCGGAGGTCAAAATCTGGGGTCGTTTTATATGGGGGTCTATATATTAATTGCATGGGACCAAGTTTTTTTGCGATGAATGTTAGGGACCATATTGACACTACGCTACCAAATTGCTATTCGGTATCTGTTAAACTTGTTTCTTCTTTAGAGGCTAACGACAAAACCCAAATCTGGCGGTCCATTTATATATCGCGGACTATGCTAAAGGGACCGCATTATGGCGCATTAATCGCGAATCCATTGGACTACATCGATGAACAACTTTTTTTTGCAAGTTTCAAGTCCGATTTAGTTTGTTTCGTTCTAGACTCTAGGCGTGATTATCAACAGACGGTATGCCGACATCGCCTAGACTCGACCAGAATTATCACCCACGACCAGATATATATACTTTATGGGGTCTGTAGTACCAATATTTGCGACCGGCGTCACCTCCTCGTCGCTCTCACGCCAACGGTCATGACAAGAGTATATACCCCCATCGGCTATGGGTGGAGGGTATAAAAAGTTGATAATACAAAAATACAAGTTTCTTCAACAAGGTTCAATCTTCTAACACCAAGAATATTTGTGTTTAAAACAATTTTATATTTTTTTCTATAAAATACATAATTTGATATTCAAAATCATGCTCTATTTCGTTTAATGTCAAATGCGCTGTTCTTTTCTAACTTTTATATCTCAAATACAACAGTGGTACAATCGTTTGTAAGTAAGGGAGCCGCGTTTTTGTTTTCTTTAAATAAAATGTTCTTTATCATTCAGTTGTTGGGCGCCCAACAATGATGTTTTATAAATACGAACTTCTTAAGGGATAATTGGTCCATTGGATGACAATGAAACGCTACGTGGCCAGTGGAATAATGTGTTGAGTGGTCCGCGGTTATCGAATTCTATTCGGAATTTGTAATACAGAAAAAAAATTTCTCGAGAAATAAAAATCAAAGTCAAGCGTTGAAAGTTGAGAAAATCGGCTTACGGCTAAAATATATGCAGTTATACAGTAGAAGCGTAGTTTTTATTAAATTTGGTTTCAAATCTGTAAACAAAAAAGTTAACCGTTTATTCACACAAGTTTTATACATTTCTTACAAACAGATATTGTTTTGCGGAAAATTATCGCTTTGGGAGTTTTCGCATAGACTCTTCTATGTGAAACGCTTTTTTACAATTAATTTTCCAGTTTTTATTCTACTACCAAAACTTCATAGGACTAACAATTTTGCGAAGGAAATGCTTAAGAAGTTTCAAAGAAAACCCAATCGGGATTGTTACCAGCAACCCAAATAATTCGATTGTGCACTTGAAAAAAATATCTGTCGCATTACACAGAAAATATCACGAGTATAACTGATATATTGGACGTCCATTGATTAAAAAAGAAGAAAATCGCTCAATTAGTGTGGTAGATAAATCAAAATTCGGGAAAAATCAGCGCCACTATTAATTTTATAAAAGAGTTACACTGGCAAAGTCGTAAATATGATCGATAATACATAAAATCATTTTGAAACTTGAGTCAGGCATTGGTTCAATAAATCAAGAGTATTATGGCCAAATTTGGGAAAAATCGAGCGAGTGTATATAATATGGAGCTTATACTATAAAATCTTTGGAAACCGATTTGGATCATCATATTTCCAGGTTTGGGTTTATGATCACCACATGAGTTGTTACTGGCTTGGCTAAATTTGAGTGAAGATCGGTTAAATACACAATGGTCTCTCTATCATCCTGTTATAAACATAAGCCGTTATTATGGAACTAAAACATCTTTTCAAAATTCGTGTCCTTGTTCGCTTACATTACTATGGGAGCCTATCATCTGCAAATCGCTGAAAATCGAGTTGAGAATGATATTTTGGTAGTAATGTATCAGCATATGTACCTTGTGCTTGAATTTGAGGCGAGTCAAAGATCGTCTGTTCAGTATTCGAGGCTCACTCCTATCCGTCAAAAATAAAGTTATTGGAGAGCAAATTTTTTCAAACATCTAATCTGAACCGATTTCGATATGCATACTTTTTGCAGATTTGGTAGATATCTCAGAAGGTTTACTGTGTTGCCTTTCTCAGTTAATATCGGTTAATAAATAAAAGGCGATACTAAAGACATAGGTCTTTGGATTTTACGTATGATAATCGTCCTTTAACTTTCGACAGCAGATCATAAACTTAACGGTAATTTCCAAGCACGGATTAAGTCTCCTCTTAGCTATTCGAAGGCGGCATAGGACTTGGTCTTCTTAATGCCCTACATCAGTTATGTATTTGGACCTGTGGTATTTTCAAGGGGAACCGTTCGGCGCTAGCCTACATCGCCTCAGAGGTTTGTTTTTACTCGAATTATCGATACCTATATACATCTTGAGGGGTAGCATGCCCCAAGGTGGTTAAAGTGGAATCCTCTCTCTTTAAAAATGTGGTAATAAACAAATGTTTTTATCGATAAAAGTTTGAACTTTTCGAAAAGGTAAAAAACTGTAACAAATGAACAAAGTTTGCCAAATTTTTTTTCCAAGCGTTTTTTTTTGGTGTTCGGTATTGTATTACTATCGTTCTTAATAAGAACACACAAAAAACTTTTGTCTTCGGATATCGGTATGTCTATTTGAGATTCATCAGTATATTTACTTCCACACTCAAAAAAATAATTCTTTCCTCCCAAACGAAA
>PGFW01020735.1:20398-31817 GCA_003123925.1 Haematobia irritans
TAATAATGCGCCATTTGCAACCTACCCTAATTTTAATTGTAGATGTTATGTGTGTGCCTGTACACATGCGTGAGTGTTGATAAATTTGATTACTTTTGACTACTCGTTACTATCGTTACTTGTTGCAATTGGACTGCGTTACTACCGTTACTTTTATTATATTATATTAAAATTAAAAAAGACTATTTTTGGGTGGCACTTTTTGTTTTATAATGTACTTATTTCTTCGTCTTTCTTAAATTTATAATTATACACGAGTTATAATAGAAAATTTTTGACTTAATATATCCTTTAGCTTCCTTTGATTCTAGGTGTTATTAAAATGTTGGTTTGATTTGATAGATTTTATATTAGTCTCGTTAGAAGAAATTTTTCACCAATATTCATTAATATAGAATAATTTTTTTATGGTCCAATTTTGTGATATTCACTATATTGTTTGTATTTTTTTCGTCAGTTTTTTTGACTATGGTTTTTTGGGTGGTATCTAAATTCTCCATTTGGTTTCTTATCTGAGATTGCTTGGCTCAATTTGCCATTTACTTTTTTAAAATTCCGACCATTTTTTGGACAGTGGCATTGAATAAATTTAAGGCTGATCATTTATCGTGAGACCTGATAATGGTTGATTATTATTTCCAAGTTGTTTTGGAATGAGCTTTGGTACTTTCTCTGAGTAAAAACAAATTGGATTGACATGCCGCTGATAGTCAACGATTTATTTGTTCATCTATGTTATTTACTATTCGCTTTGATTGAGGACGTGATTCCAGTGTGAGCTTTTTGAATTATATAGCACATCCGCTGTCTACAACCCAATTTGACAATTTTTTTCTGATGGCAAACCGTTTTAAGTGAAATCATGTAAATTTTCACTTTCTTTTAAGAAGAAGCCGATATATTTCCTTTCGTCGTGTATCTTTTAAGAGGTATTTGCTGATGAAATCTGTTTTCGAATAGATTCGATTTCAATTAATATGATTTTTCTCTAAGATTGTCGAAGAATTTTTAGTTCCAAACCTGCTCGAACTATACTTTATTGCTGTTCAGATGCAAAACAAACACTGGCATTGAAGTATCATTGATTTCTCTTGTCATTATTACTAGTATTACGACAGTACTCAAAAAAATTAGTGCAGTAACGGTACTTTGTTATCCGAAAGGATACTTTTTTATCTTTTCTCAAAGGCCGCTTAAACATTTCGTGGTGTTGTTGTGCTCTTGGACATATTTGATGAGTGGCTTTTGTGGTGGTTGGCTGCTCAATTAGCTGGTTATTATGAACTAAATCTATATAATTCAGAGGAAAACTCTTTATTTGGCTAACGTTACTATAGTGTTTTTCCGGTATATGTGAAAGTTTATCAGTATTATTGAATAGTCGAAAGCGCAATTTGTTGCACAGCAATGTTGTATTATGCATTTGGTTCATATACTGATTTACGTGCTTGACTGGACTGTATTTGAATAGTAAACCCTAATTTACAATATGCGACCCCAATGCTTTACGATTGTGTATTTGATCATATCAATTCTACCATCTGCTATATAGGTATCTTAAGCGTGATGTGTATGTCATCTTGTGCAACCATACATCAATCTCGGGTATGAACGTACAATTATATAAAATTTATAAAATGTGCAGATCTTATCGAGACAATAATGCATTTTTTTACCTTCGTCAAAATTATTCTAAAATAATGTTTTCTCCCAAAAGAGAATCACTAATTTTCTTCTTCCAAGTAGTTTCATCTTTCCTTATGACATCCTAAATAGACAGTTTAGGACATACGAACTATATGACCGAGAGTACACTCTATGGAACTGTATTTGTTAAATTGAGAGCTAACATAGGAATATATTTGTATAGGGGCACAAACATGATACTTATTATAATATAAGGAATAAATAATTCACTAATATTTCATTATAGTGGAGAAAATATAAGTACATATTATTTTCTTTTAATATAATTTGTCCGTCGGCAGGAACTGGCAAGTCATTGACCTGTAACTTGTGGCCCTGAAAATGGCTTGAAGATCATGAGGAGTTGGTTAGAAAGGAAATTACTGGAGAGGTTGGAGAAAATATGTAAGGAAGTAGAGAGAACTTGAGAAAGAACAAAATGTGGCCACCGATTGGATTTCCATGCATTCCAAGACATCAGGAACAAAAACACAGAAATGTTAGAATTGAAAGGAGTCAAGAAACTATTGGATGAATATGAGGAGAAATTAAAACAAATGAAAGAAAGGCGTAAATTGGCTAAACAAAATAAAGCTATGGCTACTAAGAAGCTTTCCAGTTCTACAAACTTCGATGCAAACCATAGTCTTTTAGAAGATACCAACGTAGTTTTTGAGGAGGGGGCAGAACCCTTCACAGAGACGGCGATTTGGAAATAGAGAGATGTTGAAAGGCCTGGGAAGAAATATCGTGGTGCAGACTTGTGCCCCAAATTCAAAAAATGTTGGCAGGGAATGCGCCATTTGCAACCCTACCCTAATTTTAATTGTAGATGTATATGTGTGTGCCTGTACACATGCGGCTTTGTTTGTGCTTTGACATATTTGAGAAGTTTTTATGTTGGCTTGCTCCAAACTTAAATTAAATAAATCAATGAAATCAAGGAACTCTTAATGGCTTCGTTCTACGTTTTTCTAAAAGATATTTGAAAAATATATGAATTCAACCAATTTTCACACTCTATAATGGTTCATTTACGATACGTTTACGAATGTATAACCAAAACAAAGCGTCATGCTTTGTTGTTGCATACCATATCGATTTTACAATTGTTTATATTTAAGCGTTGTGTATCAATCTCAATCGAAAATGTCCAATTAAGTCAAAATGTGCAATTACAGGAAATAATGCCTTAACAAAAACCTATACAAAATGTATTCTCCCCAAAAATCACTAATCACTCCAAGTGATTTCAATTTTCCCTTTACACCCTATGACATACAACAGCAACTTATGACAGAACTCTATGGAGTTTTGGAAAACAAGCTAATAGGAATATTTGAAAGTCCAACAGGTACTTATTGAAAATAAATATTCACAAACAATGGTAAAAATGTACTATTCTTATTGTGTGTGGCAGGAACTGGCAAGTCATTGACCTTAACTTGTGCCGCCCTGAAATGGCTTGAAGATCATGAGGAGTTGGTTAGAAAGGAATTACTGGAGAGGTTGGAGAAAATATCTAAGGAAGTAGAGAAACTTGAGAAAGAACAAAATGTGGCCACCGATTGGATTTCCATGCATTCCAAGACATCAGAACAAAAACAAGAAATGTTAGAATTGAAAGGAGTCAAGAAACTATTGGATGAATATATTCTTGCTGAGTGCCAATGTGGATAATATTTGCTGACTGGAATATCCTATATCAATGATGAGCATGCCCGCTTAGAGATCTTCTGTTGAGCTGTAGCGCCATGCACCGATTTCCCAACTGGATTAGTCTTTGGGTGTGTTTCGCTCAAGGACGATATGCAGTCCTTTTTCATTAGTTCAAAGTCTGGCAAGAAAGAAAGAGAAAAATAATGTTCATGAAAGCAGAGATTAAAAGTGCTCTATGAGTCAACATTTGCTTTACAACACTGGCATATAGTAGATGCATCCACAGAGCTGAGTAAGTCGGACAGCTTTAGTTTTATAATGAGAACGTAGTTGTTCGGACCCATTCTTAAACAGTGAAACCCCCAAATTGACAAACATCATATTTCCGATTAAGTTTTTAGCAATCACTCGAATAATTTTCGGGTAAGATATGAGCTATTATATATATTATGTACCTCTATAGAGCGAGCAGAATAATTGAGTGTAGGCTCGCTGACGTATTCTATGCAAAATGTACTCAAGGTGGCCTGGTCTTAATGCCCCTCACCGGAAGCCCACCTGTGGTGTAAACGGTTAGATATACCCGCCATGCAGTACAAAGGGTCGTGGCCTTTCATCCTACAGCAAAAAAATAATCACGGAAAATGTAATCAGTTAAAGTTTGTTAATTGAGTTTTAATAAAAACATTCAAATAAAAATTTTAAATTGGTTCAGATAAAATTTTTTGTTTAATTGAATCAATTAATGTTCTTGAATTAAGACAAATCAATATTTTTTTTGAGCTAACTATACCTTTAAAGCTTCCATTGCCCACCGGGGTTTTTGTTAAGTTCGCTAAGAAACTGGTTATTCTTTTTTGTTTGGATAATGCCGCGTGGGTGTTCTGTTAAGTATCCATGCAGAGCGTGCGGCATCTATTGCCTTAGGGTATGTGTTCCATTTGAATTGTTTCTTAAACTCGTATCCTGGCTATAGACTTCCGACAATTGATCGCCTGCAGGAGCTTGTATCGCTACTTTCTACCCGTGAAGTCATGGTTGTAGCGATCCGCTAGTCACTGACTGGTCCTGGAACAGGTCCGCTTATATCCACCCACCGTACCCGCACCAAACGTCAGACCGTATGTCAAGCCAAGCCTCTGCACTCCTAATCGATTACCCCCCTCGAGTGGTATTTGTTTTTGGTTCTAAAATCTCCGCTGTCTTCCTGGAGCCGCGGAACCAGCATAGATTTACTGCCTTTGCAACAGACCGCTTTGCCTATTATCCTCCATCGTTAGATCTTATTTTTAAAAATTGCTAGGAATATTTTACTTGAAACATACCTTTCAACAGGGTGAATGCCAATCCTCGTCACCATAAAGTGACACATGTAAATTCAACTCCAGCGGACTAGAAAAATTTAATCGTATAGCTGTAGGGTATCCATTACCATTTCCACAACCAGTGCGAATAAAGATGGCAATATCATGTAAAGGAATTGTTCCATTGTGCTCATTGGTATAGTATCCCGAGAGGGGGTCTTCACCAAAATATCATTACTGTTTCAAAACAGTGGAGAGGCGTATTAGCCAGGCTGTGGAATGGATTTGTAATTTGGTTCATTCTTTCAAAACTTTTCCACTCAAACGAAAAAGTGAGTCGCAAATCGTCACCCATTAGCATAATACTTTCAAAGCCTTGGATACCTAACGCCACGAGCTCCAAGCACGCAGCCAAACTAATTTGACGTTCCACACTATTTGCTTTCCATCTCGGCAGTTTTGCTGGTTGTAAGAAAAATCCAAAGTCGATAGGACTACCCATACTATGTCGTTATTGAAATGTTACTGGTGTTTTATCATTCTCTTCATAAGTGTCCTCTGCACTAGCTTTTTAAGAAATCTATACCAAGAATTGTTGGTACTCCTTTCGATCTGAAATTACATACAAATAATTAATAAAAATGTGATATTTTTATTATATAAATTTTTATCCTTACTGTGGTGGCTTTCTGAAATTCATAAGGAGCTCCTCCGTAATATGTTGTTGGCGTACCATATCCGCCTGATCCGACGCACATTGGCCGCAATGGGTCGTCGAAAAATAGGCTCCGGCTTTAGTTATCGTGTTGGATCTATGCCCAATTCAACTACGCATCAGGAAGCTACCCATGACCACTGGTATAACGTATATCTACACGCGGGAAGTATTAGTAGGTGGTTCTTGGTGCAACAGTTTGTTCATAGTAACAATTTCACATTATCAACCCAACAGACATTAACGGTCCGCAGGTATCAGCCAGATGTAGGGTTTCCAAATTTAAGGCCGAAATAAATTCAAACCAAGTCCAGGAATTTTTGGCAACGAAGGTAAGCCGACATTTGGGCGGGCCAGAGAACTTGTTTAGACCGAGGCAATCGTACTTGGCTGGCGCACCATCATCCAGGAACTAGAAGAGAAAAGATAAATAAAAGCTTTAGTAATGTCCAAAAAATAGTCAGAATACAAGGAGAGAGAGATCGGGAGCCTAATCTTTTTTCGTTGTAGTGCATTAATCAGGTTGACAAGCTGAATATTTTCAATGCTCGTGATATGATCCAAAATGGTGAAATGGACTGAGGGAACCGGAGACACAAAGGGTTCGAGTGCGAAAATAGAAGAAATCCACTTAACACTGTTTTCGTTTAGGGCTACAATGGTAGTTCTTACTCTTGAGGAATGGATTTTCGGGGATGGCCTCATGTACTACACATTGTTTGGAAACATTGTTCTCTGAAACAATGGTAAATGACCTACTTGCAAGAAGGTACTTGAAGATAGAACTCATTAATTTATCATCTGAAAAATACTTTCAGTAATTCCATACAAAATAAGTTTCAAATGATGATTCCTCAAGGAAAGTTCTTCTTTTGATAAGCTAGCATATCATGTGCGAGTCTACAATGGATGGCCGTTGATGGTGAATAAAAAACATGGTGTGTACAATTTGGTGAGAAACTTGTAGAAGTTTGTTGTATTTTTCGCGATGAATAACCAGAAGCCAATTAATACCCGTCCATGTCCATTAATATGAATGTGATGAATCACATACTACATCAACATATGAAACTACTATCCAATGAACCAAATGCCAACTAAAGCCTGTTGATAAATGACAAGCGTCGAACTAGCCTTCAACATTTCATCAAACATAAAGCATGAAGTATAAGGAAAAAAGAAATTTCCGTTTTCTGAGTAACAAGTACCAATTACAAATGACACAGTGATGTTTGCGAGACAAACAGCCGGCCTCGAATTCAAATGAAGCGCCTCGGTAAATGCCGATGATGACTTTATGAAGGAGCGGGAAATATGTATTAAAGTAAATTATCCAACGCGATTTTCAAGTGATGGAAACTTTTTTCCAAATCCCATTTGAGTATATAGTGCAACAACAAATAACTACAGGCTATTTAAACACACAAATACTTTTTCTTTTCGTTAAATTCTTCATTTTTGTTTGGCAATTCGTAGTAGAGCTATGGACACCGCCCGTACTTTTTAGAAGCTATATTTAAGTAATGTTAATCGTTTCACTACGTTTTTGATTGTTAGGTTATTCCCTTCAGTGCTACGACACTTTCAACTAATTTGCACTAATAGAAAGAAAAATCCGTCAACAAAATCCAAAATTTATAAAGCATTAATTTTTTCGGAACTAATATTTTCGATCAAAATGTGTATTAGTAGAAATTTTGAACGTCTGGAATGCACAGGATCAGGTGCGCATAATTGCATTTAATAGCCCAGCAAAAAAAAATTGCTGTGAAGTTGTGTCCAAAGGCACAACTTTAAAAGCACTTCGAGAAAGATGGCGACTCCCAATGAGTGTTCTTTATTTTAACTACGCCCAGGACCGTACCTTGAAGTTTTTTTTAATCTCCAAATCGTTATTAGTAACTTGGCTTTTTTCAATACTCTTTAACTGGCTTTTTGTTTCAAAAGAGGTTAAAATCAGTGGCGACCTGACGAAGTAAGAATTCATAAAATGGGTACAAGAATCATGTTAGACAAATGTTGGTGCGAAAAAAGGTGCTAAATCCAATCTGAGAAAATTGTAGATTGTTGAAATTATTGTGGAGGTGTACACGTTGGACAGCGTTATGAGATCCATTAATTTATAAAAAAATATAAGAGATTATTTATTTGAACCCCAAAATATCACAGGATTTTTAATCTTACATTACCAAAACAAGAATTCGGATAACAACACCTTAAGAAGTGGATGAAATTCAGTGAACATCGGCTGTTGAAATGGAGAACTTCCGTCCTAGTGACAAGCCCTGTCTATAATTTCCATGCCTCTCTGCGCAATATTTGCAACTTCCGATCCAAAAAGACATTTCATAGCGTTTTTTGGCGAAGCCTTTTTTGCGTGGGTAGAATTTGTGAGTAGTTTTTTTTTTTGTTTAATTCGCGAACTTTGATATGGCATATGTAGAACATGTTAAAATTAAACGAGTAACAGTAATTCAGGAATAAAGGCAATGAATGGGGATCAGATAGATGTCATGTGGATGGCCATGATGATGCAGCTGGCTGCACACGAATGGACCATAGATTCAATATCCAGGACTGCGATCAAGAACCACGAAACTACAACTAAATTTGGAACTAGGATATGGGGCCTTCAGCGTAATACTAAAGTTTTATATGACATCTTTAATGACAAGCCAATTCTGGGTAACTGCGGACAGGACACATGTACCTGTCAGCAGGGCGAACATAATACCAAGGCCATTCTTATCCTTCCCATAAGCAACAAATGACTCGAGTTGGGATCTTTTTTAGTAAATATTTTTGTGAACCATACCACTCTACAAATTTGGTTAGTTCCATGCAGTTCCTTGTCTTCGATCAGAAACTTCGCAGAGCCAGAAATTGAAAACCGCAAAAATAAGAAACTAATAACCCTTGTGTATGAAACCCCCAACACATTGTGTAATCATTTTTAAACTTTTCCAAATTTTAAATTTAGCAGCGTACATGTAAGTAACAAAACAAACTTCATTAATCATTACTTAAACTTCAATCACCGACTTGATTTCAGCAATTATCGGCCCCCATAATTTTCAAGGAACTTATCCCAGAAATAGACGGGCGATAAACGTTTGCCATTTGTTGCCGAGAGGAAGGTGGCCGTGTGGGATGTTTCTTGAGTGAAACGGCAGAACCTTGGCCAGCGTAGAGAATAGATTTAGGATAAACTAATCATCAACAGCAAATGATGCGGATTTCTCGTTCGCGCACAAAGTAAATGATTAAGACGTAACCTCCAATTGCTTAATACTAATTTTATTATTTCCTAATAAAAAAGAAAAATGAACTATAAAATTGATAGGTCAAGCGGTGGGATTGAGTTTAATGCACATGACTCTTCGAAGATTTGATTTGGAACAATTCTTCTTTCGCATCTCACTTCTGAATATCAAATAAGGGTCACTCACACAATTAACCAACGTAGTCTATCCGCGACGTAAACAAAGAAACAATATACACATAGGTTGTTTTTTGCAAATTTGTTATTGTAATTGATTTTAAATGTTGATGCATGGATTGCAGCATATCGTTTCGTCGTGACAAGTTCACAAATCTACCAACAACGTTCTATCAGATACCCTTGAGTAGAATAAACAAATGATTGAGCGAAATCAAGTAAATCAAAAACACCGTATATTGTGCAATTCAAATGGAATTGACAACCACATCATAACAGGCTGACAACCTCCAACAGCAGGTTGTCGATAGGCACATTTATCATCCCCGATTTATCCGGAGTAATAGCACCTTGCACACTAAGGCAGCGAAAATACTCGTAGGAATTTTTATCGAAATCCTGATAGATTTCAGTTGATTTTCAATAGGGAAAATCAGCCGGTTGGTAAGAGGATTTCAACAAAATCTCTATCGCATCCCTATACTGCGCTTGTCCAACTGTGGTTGTCAATACTTAAGTCAATGCGGCCATTTGTAACCTGCTCACTCTAATTTGTAAATTGAGCAGTGGTATATGTGTGTGCCTGTGGTACACATGCGTCGTAAGTGTTGTAAAACTTTTGATGTAACTGTTTGACTACCCGTCGGCAGGCGCGTGCGAGCCAGGGGGAGGCCAGCGTCATGGGCATGCGAGCACCGTAACATCGGATCCACCCGGAGGCTAGCGCCCCCTAGACCTCTGTCGTTACTACTCGGTTACTTTTGAATGTGAGGAGTCGTTAGCTACCGTGTACTGTTTTATAAGAAGAAAATTAAGAAAAAGACATTGTGGGCACTTTTTAATTAGTATGATCTCTCTCCGTCTAATTTTTGCTAAATTAAAACAGTATAGAAAACGCTAAGATTACATTATCGGCGCAAGTTTTTATTCTAGTGTTGGTATAGAAAATGTGGTTGTTATAGGATATGATGGGGGTCGTTCGTTGAGAAAAAGAATTCGTTCACTCAATTTTATGTTCCAAATTTTTAGAGCCAAGTTTCGTATTCCCCACCCTATTGTGCGTATTGTTTTCGTGCAGGGTATTAAGATGACATTGGTGTATTGACTGAGATGCTTGTGCAAATTTGCCAACTTTTAGAATCCACCATTCGTGGACGAGTGGATGAAAATATTTAAGCGAGTCATTTTTATCGTGAGACGGCCAATGAATGAACATTTGTCCAGAGTGTTTTTGAATAAGCTTCGGGTACCTTGTCTCTGAAAACAAGTTGGATTGAACAGGCTGAAGCTCAAACGCATTAATTTAATTCATCTTATTTTCGCAGTAGAGACGTGATGTCCATGTGATGCTTTGGAATTATACGCTCCTTCTACACTCAGTGTCAAATTTTTTCAAAATTGCAGAACGTTATTTAAGAGAATCAAGAGCGATAAAGATTTTTTCACTCTTCTTCAAAGGAAGAGAGCCCATAAATTTCTTTTCGTGGTTAGATTTTACCTGATAAATCACGATTTTCGAAAACTTCAATTAATATTTCCAAGATAGTCAAGAATTGTTTAACTTCCAAACCAGCCAAACATTAACTTACGCGTCAGAAAGAAAAAAACTGGCAATTGGAAGATATTGATACTCTTTTTACTGAGTAACGAGTACTGCAAAAAAATAGTCAGGTAACGCAGTTACTTGTAAATCAAATACTCGTTACTAGTTCCCAACACTAACATGCGGCTTTGTTTGTGCTTTGACATATCTGAGGAAGTTTTTTATGTTGGGCTTGCTCGGCAAACTTAAAAATTAAAGTAAATCAAGTTGAAATCAAGGTAACTGCTTATGTCGTATCGTGACTAGCGTATTTACGTAAAGATATTAGTGAAAGATATAGTGAGAGAGGTTACCATTTGATCTAAAGCGAGCTTAATAGGAGGTTGCATTAATTACGATAAGCGTTTAACGGATGTATACAAAAAACAAAGCGTCATGCTTTGTTGTTGCATACCATATCGATTACAATTGTTTATATTTAAGCGTTTGTGTATCAATCTCAATCGAAAACCAATTAAGTCAAAATGTGCAATTACAGGAAATAATGCCTTAACAAAAACCTATACTACAAACAAAATGTATTCTCCCCAAAAAATCACTAATCACTCCAAGTGATTTCAATTTTCCCTTTACACCCTTATGACATACAACAGCAACTTATGACGAACTCTATGGAGTTTTGGAAAACAAGCTAATAGGAATATTTGAAATCCAACAGGTACTATTAAAATAATATATCACAAACAATGGTAAAAATGTACTATTCTTATTGTGTGTGGCAGGAACTGGCAAGTCATTGACCTTAACTTTGTGCCGCCTGAAATGGCTTGAAGATCATGAGGATTGGTTAGAAAGGAATTACTGGAGAGGTTGGAGAAAATATCTAAGAAGTAAGAGAGAAACTTGAGAAAGAACAAAATGTGGCCACCGATTGGATTTCCATGCATTCCAAGACATCAGAACAAAAACAAGAAATGTTAGAATTGAAAGGAGTCAAGAAACTATTGGATGAATATGAGGAGAAATTAAAACAAATGAAAGAAAGCGTAAATTGGCTAAACAAAATAAGCACG
>PGFW01020735.1:50206-64788 GCA_003123925.1 Haematobia irritans
TAAGCAAAAACATCTTGTAAACACTCGTGCGCTCCCATCGTGTGCTTGTCCTCCTTGAGCAAATGACTCACTCGGGAACTCACTACCTCCGGCGACGACCGCACCACACCGTACCAACAGAATGCTTCTAGCGCCACACACTTTTAATTTCTCTTCTGTTATACATAGACGCATTAACAGTTTTAAGAAGTAACTGCGCGTGACAAACTGGGGAAGCAACTACCCGTCTGAGTACCTGACACATGAGTCGGCTTCTACCAGCCCACCCCCCCACCTTCACTAACCCTCAACGTCGGAAAGAAGCTCTATTCAGTTAGGAACAATGAACGTGGTACGATTTATGGATTTTAGGGTTTTTTTAGTTGATGAACTTTTTTAAAGAATTACTAGATTATTAATGAAGTATGGACAATTCTTTCATCAAGCTTCTAACAACAGAACCCCACCGCGGCACGGAGCGACACACGCAACACAGCAGCGAGCACGCAGTCCACGGTCACCGGAATCGGCCTGACCTCACGTTTCACGCTTAGTGAATCCCACCGGACTACATTTACTTCTAAGAATCGGCCAGTCGACAGGAACGAAAGGAGAACACCTTGTCACCAAATCGTTCCATTTAAGAGGCAGGCTACACAGGTCTGACACAAGGTTCCGCTGGAAACTGAACACGATTTTTTCCCGGTTAGCGGTCTAGTTAAGCGAGGTAACCAGTGTTATTGGATAAGCACGATAACGCTAGATATTAAGTCAAACTGGTGAACTAACAAAGTTAATTTATTGATTACAGTTCACTTTTAATCAATTTAGTCGCGTATATAGGTAAATGGGATCAAAGCAAAACGACGTTTTTATTTTTTGTATTTATATATCAATTATCAGTGCCAAAATACAAACTACACTATTGGAAAAAATTTTCTTGTTATAATATTTACAGCACCTCATCCGGCTAAAAGAATCAAATTATTAATCTTAGTAGTTTGATCTGTAAAAAATATAATAAAATACACACATTCTTAAAATACTAAAAATAATAAGCGATAATCGAAAAACAATAGACATGACTGTGATGCTGGCGCATTAAACCTACACTGACGTATCAGGAAATCAAGAATAAAATACGTGAATCCACTTTATTTTACATTAGGATATTTAATTATTATGTCTTGAAGAGTCCTTTAATGCTCGGACAGATCTGAAATTAAAGCTCAACTCCGTTGGAGATATTTTGTAAAATCGAATTGAAATCCAATGTGGGGTATTAAGTGGGACTATTACATAAGCGATATATACCTTTATCAAAAGGATCGAGAAGAATAACTAGTATATGAACGAAAAGAGTAATAAATCTGCGACTAAGCTTTCACCTGGCAGAATTATTCAATATCTCCTTCTACAGATCCTGGGTAAAGTTTGCTAAAATATGGTATACGTTTCTTTGTTCAGGATTATGTAAGGGTTCAGGCGTAACGACAAAAAAAGTGAAACAGACAAAACATATGTGAGTTAAGGCTCACTCAGTTTGGCTGTCTACTCTACAAATTAAAAGCTAATGAGCACTTCGATGGTTCGAAAAGCATGAGAATATCACGACTAACACTTGGTCCACATTCGCTCTGTGGGACCAGAATCATGCGGGCGTCACGAAATATGGTTTCTTTTTAAGAATTCTTTCGAAATAAGTCCTATTCCTTTAATTGCTCTAAACTAAATCTAAATAATCATACGAGGGTAAAAAACACAACAGGCCAGCATGAGAAACACATTCCACAAGACCTTCTCAAGCAACGACCCTGACACAAATCGTCAACTACAGGACCCGTATCCGACCACTCTAAACCATTGCTACCATCATTCTTACGAATCCGCTGCATTCTACCATCTCACGTTACGATGAACTCTTTCGAGTCACGCCATTAACACACAACCTTCTCTCACACCTGGGCAAATCTAACTTTGGCACGACTTCTTCATGATATAGCAAGACTTCACTAGAAAGTCTGTAAGTTGTTTTTATTTGCTTTGAAGAAATGAACTTTGCCATTTTATGAACCATATTTAAAATTTTGTACATTCACTTGGAAAGCCACCACGATTTAAGACCCACCCTATTATAACTGTTTGCAATTATTCAACTTAATGTTTCTTCTTCTTTTTTGTCACAGTAACTCACTGCAAAAGGATATCACACTTAAATTAGCGCGGCAACAAGAAGAAGAAAATACCAAACAAAAATTGCTAATTGCCCAGACGTTTAACTACCAAACAAGCCAACGCTAGCTATCATGGAGGATGAATATTTCAATGTGCCTTTGCAGGATGTAAAACGTGAGCTGAGGCGTGGCATTGTCGAGTGCCAGAAACGTGGATTACTGCACAGTGCAAAGTGGTTGGCTGAGATGAACCATGGGCTGGCGGATATTGAGATTGAGGACAACGACGGTCGATGTGATTTTAAAGATGTGGTCCTAGAAGGTATAACACCGGATGAATATGACAAATACTATTTGGCCAAAAGTTATTTCGATGTACGAGAATACGATAGAGCTGCTTACTTAGTGAGACATTGCGAATCGCCTGTTCCAAGATTTTTGCATTACTATGCCACCTATATGGGCTTGGAAAAACGACGACTGGATTCGACAACAGATCAATCGAATTTAAACGATTCCGGTCATGTTAAGGATTTAGCAGAACTTTTGTCCACTCTCAGATCGGCCTATTCAAGGGGACGTTTAGATGGTTATGGAATGTATTTGTATGGTGTGGTATTGAAAGCATTAAATCTTAATCAACCGGCACAACAAGTACTCCTACAATCAATACGTTTGGCGCCAATGCTATGGGGTTCATATGTGGAATTGGCCCCGCTCATTACGGAAAAGGAGAAGTTGCAATCAATGCATTTTGGTGGACATTGGATGAAACATTTTTTTATTGCCCATACCTATATTGAGATGTATTTGAATGACGAAGGATTGAAGGCCTATGAAGAGCTGCAGGCAGCGGGTTTTAGGAAGTGTGTTTATGTGACATCACAGATGGCATTAGCATACCATAACAAAAGAGGTAAGTAATTGATTTCCTTTAGTTTTTCATAAGGAAATCAGTGGTTGTGCTTTTTAAAAGTAATAAGAGGCGAAACTATACTCAGAATTTTTAGTCGACAAATAATATTTGAACTTTTAGATCCAGTCTAGGTTTACAACCACTAAAGATAATATCGTGATTAATAAGAATTTATTCATGTTGTTAATTTAATTTTTTTTCCACTTTTAGACGTTGATAAAGCCATAGAAATCTTTCAAGATCTACAACGGGACGATCCATATCGTTTAGACAATATGGACACTTATTCAAATTTATTATTCGTAAAGGAATTAAAAACGGAAATGGCTCAATTAGCCCATAAAGCAGTGGGCATTAACAAATATCGTCCTGAGACTTGTTGTGTTATAGGTGAGTGTGTGGGTGCTCATTTCCCCCCACCAAGAGATTCTTTTAAAACTAATTTGACAAAATTTTCAATTTATGGCTTTAAGGTAATTATTACAGCATACGATGTGATCATCAAATGGCTATAATGTATTTTCAAAGAGCTTTAAAACTTAATCCAAAATATTTGGCCGCATGGACATTGATGGGTCATGAATTTATGGAATTGAAGAACACAAATGCCGCAATACAAAGTTATCGTAAGGCTGTGGGTAAGTGGATTCTAAATTTATATAAATTTTAGTAAAGTAATAAGTGTATTTGAACTTGTTTTAAATTAATGTTATTGCATCTTTTAATAATAATAACTTAGTTTGGTTATTCAAATCTTATTTGTCTTTTAATTTAGGCAGAATTATATGAATCTATAAAAATTTAAATTTACCTTTTCTTTGAAATTAATCGGTTAATTATCATAAAAAATTATTATTAAAAAAGAATTACAAATTTTAATAAAATATTTTAATTAATTAAATACCAATTATTTTTTATTTAATATTATTTATTATTGTCATTATTATAATTACAAATTACAGTTAAACTATTGTATACGTGGCACTAGCAACTAGCAGCTATCGCCCTAAGTTAATACCAATATATAATTAATTGAATGAGTATAAGAATAATTAATTAATTTTACTTTTAATCTAGATTACGTAATTTTTTATTTTTAATTTCATGAGGTATTAAAAATTCGAGATTTAAGGTGGATACTATTGTTCGGTTTTCACGAGTTTGAAAATTATTTACTTTTCGGGATACTTTTTCCCAGAAATATAAATGAAAACAAAACCTATTCGCATAAGTCTTGGCCGAAATGTTAGGAGGAAGCAAGAAAATCAATCGAACCAAATTGAGTTTAATTTAATCTGCGTCATATTGAACTGTTTTTAATAAGTAAACCGCGAAAATAGCAAACCTTCGAAAATGCGAAGCATAGTACTTACCTTTAAGCCGCTAAAATCGCCAAATTTTTCACCATTAAATTTCTTTAATAAATACATATTTAAAGATAATATAACTTTATAAAAAGGTAGCTTGTGCTATTTTTTTTTTATCAAGTTCTAACAAAATTTTGCATCTAAAGAAGGTATAATTTTATATTTGTACTGAATTTATTTTTCTTATTTTATGCGTAAAGCAAAAATCGAAGACCTTAAAAATTTAGTTTGACATCACCATATAACTTAACTGCATTTATTAGTATGATATTTAATTAATGTAGATTGTAATATATTTTTTGAACCTACTTAATTTTATATCTAGTTTTTACTTGTTTTAATTAAAATTTGTTCGCCGTCAATTTTTTTTAATTCAATTTAAGAGGTTATAAACGTGATTCATATCGTGCGCTCGTATGGTCTATGGACAGAAGCTATGAAATTCTAAAATGCACTACTATAAGTTTGTACTATTTCAAAAATTGCCCATCAACTCGAGGCCCTTATGACATAGCCTATGCTCGTGGCTTTGGGTGAAACTTACGAGAAATTGGAAAAAAGTGAGAAATCCTTAAAAGCTATAAGCAAAGGCTTGCGATGTGGGTGACATAGAGGGCATTGCTAATGTTATAAATGAAGGCCACGTTTATGAAACTGGGTGATTTCGATTTGCTGTAAGTTGTTACATTTTGTAATTGGAGGAATGAACGCAGCGGCCGCCGACAAGCAAAGTCTCTATCATGTTATATAACATTGGCCAATTACTAGAGAGTAAAGGAGAATACGATATAAGGCATCATATTATGCCTAAACAATTCTGAATCAAGATGATGTAAGCACTTCAATTAGAATATTTAATTATTTGATTTTTGTGATATTGGATTTTTCCAACCATTCTAATATAGAGAAATCCGAAGCACAAATCCTTGCTAAAAAAACTATAGAAAATCAAAAACCGCAGTGGAAAAGTTATTTAGTTTGGAATTTGCCTTCAAAGCTCTTACGCTAACAGTGGACAAAATGCCGACACATCTTCCCGATGATGATATTGGAAAATGGAATTAGTGAACTATAAAATTATCCCGAATCTACCGTTCCTGTTAGGTGACCGCGTTAGTGCTAGGTGGGCCGGAGTACGCAGCAGTTTAGAAATCAAGTGTTATATACAACAGCCAATGAATAATGATGATGCGGCCTCAAGTACGACTAAAATCTCTTTATTGGGAAACCACTACATTCGATGGGATCAACAAAAACTATCCTCTGTCCGTGACAAAACCGATGAAATTGTCCCTAAGTGAAAGTGATATTACACACAAATACTTCATTACTGCACACACCTACCACATCTAATGCATCTATATACTAACGACGTACCTGCAAGTTCTGGTGGACCACAACCGGCAAAAGGCAAATACCAAATATGGTGAACAAGATTAGATATCACATATCAACTGGAAATGTCTTCATACATAATAGACTAGAAATCTCTATATGAAGGGTGTTAAACATATAAGATAACAAATAAGTTTCAAGTTGTCTAAGTATTAAATAGAGAATAAGTGATCCTAAAGTGATTTTAAGCCCAGGAAATTTGTTTTATATATTTATTATTTTTTATAATTATATGCGTCCGCGAGAGTATATATACGCAGCAAACAAAAATATAACCAATTGGTTTATTCATCCTCGTCATAAAATACTAGTTTCATTTTCCAGGCCAAACGTAATAGTATAAACTATTTCGTAACTATAATTTATAGGTTAGAGCAAAAAGAATAGCAAGAGGCAATCGAGTTCGCTGTAAATTTTGTTTTTATGTTTAATGCAAAAATATATATCGCTTAGTTTAGTCCTTCCTTGTTTTAGAGTTAAATTCGTAAAATATTTTTCTTTATTTTCATGTTTTATTACAAAACAAACAAACAAAATAACTAAGAGGCTAAAAACAAAGTTGCTTATAGATTTTCTTATTTCGCAATGGTCATCGAAATGATTTTAAAATTTTAAAAATGAATTAGCCTTTGGAACACAATATTGATAAACGATCTTTAAAATCTACTACTACACTTTCTGCCATGTGATTAAAAATCAAATTATCTTAAATTCATTTTTTTACAAAATATTTATTAAAATTTCATATCATGTAAACCAATTTTCTCTAAATAAGAAATTTATATAAAACAAAAATATCCCAAAACAATATAATTATCACCTCAAGTTTATTACAAATTATTTTTAACGAAAAATTCAATAATAGAGAGCCTTTTTAATAACGTAATCCATAAACTAAATAAAAATAATGTCACTTAGAAACTAGAATGCCAAATGAACAAGGCCAATTACATCGTGACCATAGAAATCACCACTCATTATCCGAATATCCTAAAGAATTTCTTTGGATGACGATAATTAGCAAAATCTATGTCGCAAATATCATGTCGGACGATGCAATACGCCATAAAGGGCACGCGAAAAGACCCTCTATTGTGTAAGCGAAAAGAAGAAATGTCACAAGAAATTTCAAATATGAAGCCACCTCGAGTAACGACGTATAAAAATACCCAGAAAAATATTAGCATGGTATGAGTCAGAACAAGGGAACCAGGTAAACTCCCAACTGAAATATCACAAAAAAAAAAGTGTACAATCAAAGTCCTTGGATGCAATTTAAATTAACTCACCTGCATTTGAAATAGCGAGCCCACCATACTAAGCCATAAAGTGTCCAATCATTCCGGTCAGCCAAAACACATACCCCGAAACATTACAAAACGTCGCAGTTCCACGGGTTGGCCAGTCATAAACATAGGCTATACAAAGTCAGCAATGTTGGACACACGAGCGACCGCCAATTGCATGGCAAATCTGCTATGATTTTGGCCAAATAATATGACCGTATTGAATACCAACCATTTAGAAATATTCTCTTATTTAACACACCGCAACATTCAGAGGACATAGAAATATATGAGAACATTGAATGTTCCAAAAAAATATAAACAATCATACAAATCAAAAAATAGCTTATCAAGAAAGCATTTGTTAAAGTTTTGATACCATCACACCCTATCTGCGCAGAAACTAGACCAAGAGAGACTGCAACCACAATGTGCATTATTACCGTAGTTAACTGACGGCAGAACGGAGCGTAGGGAAAAAGTAGAGTGAAAAAATTGAGTATATAAAATATAATACTAACATTGGTAAAAATATTTAATAATTTATTATTTATTTTATTAATTATTTGGAGATTATAAGAGTAAAAAGAAGGATGAAAATCTTGTATAAAATCTTGGCAAGAAGAATGTGCCAACTGTTACTTGAAGAGAGTTCTTTCGATACCACAAGTCGTATTATTTTTTGCCATATTATAAGGAGATTATGATCAAAAGAAGTTAATTTATTTTTTTTTTTAATAAATAAAAAATTTTCATTTTTTGAGGGAATATGGGCAAATAAGGGTTTTCATCAAAAATTTGATTTTTTTTTGATTTTCATTGAGAATTTTCATATTTTTGGGGGTGTCCCGAATTTTTCCACCCCCTAAGACACATATTTAAGGAGATATTGCCAAATTTTGATAAAAAAAATTTAGTTTTTTCATAAAAAAAAAAAATTGAAAATTTTGTTGGGGTGGTTCACGAATTAACATCCTTTTCGCTTCTAGGTACACATACTTAACCCTTTCGACCCCGGAATTTTTATAAGGGTATCGCTAAATTTTGTTTTACATTTAAATCATGTTGAAGTCATTTAAGTAAAGGCGTGCCTACCAAAAATTCGGGACGCCAGCTCCATTCGTTTGGGCGGTAGAGAAATGTTGCCTGTGGGCAACTTTGGGCAATTGTGACTGCAAAATAGTTTGGTTTGCGTAATGATAAAACGTAATACACGTTTTATTGGATTTTTTTTTAATTTTTGTTATTTTACAGTAAATATTTCTTCGTGAATGTGGTTTGAGAAGGAGTGAAATTCCACAACACAGCGTGCACGCTAAGTATAATATTACTGGAGAAATAACAAAAAATAAAAAAAAATCCAATAAAAACGTGTAATACGTCCTATCAATTACAAAAACCAACTATTTTTGGAAGTCACAATTGCCCAAAGTTGCCCACAGGCAACATTCTCTACCGCCCAAACGAATGGGAGTGGCGTCCCGAATTTTTGGTAGACGCTACTTAAATGACTTCAACATGATTAAATGTAAAAAAAAATTTAGCGATACCTATAAAAATTCGGGGTCGAAAGGGTTAAGTATGTGTCCTAGAGCGAAAAGGATGTTAATTCGTGACCACCCCAACAAAATTCAATTTTTTTTTTATGAAAAACTAAATTCTTTTTATCAAAATTTGGCAATATCTCCTTAAATATGTGTCCTAGGGTGAAAAATTCGGGACCACCCCCAAAAATATGAAAATCTCAATGAAAATCAAAAAAAAATCAAATTTTTTTGATGAAACCCTTATTTGCCCATATTCCCTCAAAAAATGAAAATTTTTATTTATTTATAAAAGAAAAATAAATAAATTACTTCTTTTGATCATAACTCCTTAAATATGGCAAAAAATAATGGACTTTGGATCAAAGAAGTCTCAGTAACGAGGGCAATATTCTTCTCCAAGATTTTTACAAGATTTCATCTTTTTTTACTTTAATTCCAAATAATCATAAAATAAATAATAAATATAAATAATTTTACCAATGTATAATTTTATATACTCACATTTTTTCACTCTCTTTTTCCCTAGCTTTCGCGTACGACTACGAGTAATAATGCACATTGTGGTTGCAGCTCTTCTTTGGTCTAGTTTTCTGGCAGATAGGTGGTGATGGTAGCAAAACTTTAAGCAAATGCTTCTTGTGTATTTTTTGTTGTGAATGTTTATATTTTTTGGAAATTCATGCCTTCTATATTTCTATTGTCCTCTGGAATGTGCGGTGTTTCATAAGAGAATATCTAAAATGGTTGGTATTCAATAACGGTCATATTATTTGGCCAAAATCATAGCAGATTTGCTCATTGCAATTTGTGGTGCCAACATTGCTGACTTGTATAGCCTATTTTATGACTGGCCAAACCCGTGGAAACGGGACGTTTTGTAATGTTTTGGGGTATGTGTTTGCTGACCGGAATGATTGGAACACTTTATGGCTTAGTATGTGGTCGCTATTTCAAATGCAGTGAGTTAAATTTAAAATGCATCCAAGGGACTTGATTGTACAACTTTTTTTTGTATATTTCAGTTGGAGTTTCCTGGTTCCTTGTCTGACCATACCCATGCTAATATTTTCTGGATTCTTTATACGTGTCCTACGAGGTGGCTTCATATTTTGAAATTTCTTTGTGACATTTCATTCTTTCGCTACACAATAGAGGGTTCTTTGGCGTGCCCTTTATGCGTATGATCGTCCCGACATGAATTGCGACATAGATTTTTGCTATTATCGTCATCCAAAGAAATTTCTTACGGATTCGGTATGAGTGGTGTTTCTATGGTCACGATGTAATGCCTTGTCCATTTGGATTCTAGTTCTAATGACATTATTTTTATTTAGTTTATGGATACGTATTAAAAAGGCTCTCTAGTTATGAATTTTCGTTAAAAATAATTTGTATAAACTTGAGGGAGGATTAATATTGTTTGGGATTATTTTGTTTTATATAAATTTCCTTAGTTTAGGAAAATGGTTTTACACTATTGAATTTTTAATAAATTTTGTAAAAAAAAAATGAATTTAAGAAATTTTTAAATCACATGGCAGAAAGGGTAGTAGTGATTTTAAAGATGCGTTATCAATTTGTGTTCCCAAGGCTAAAAATCATTTTTAAGAATTTTAAAACATTTCGATAACCATTGGAATATAAAGAAAAAATATGGCAACTTTGTTTTTAGCTCCTTAGTTATATTTGTTTGTTGTTTTGTAATAAACACATGAAAATAAGAAAATATTTTAGAATTTAACTCTAAAACCAAAGAAGACTAACTAACGATATATTATTTTGCATTAAACATAAAACAAAATTTTACACAACTCGATTGCTCTGCTATTCTTTTGCTCCTAACCTATAAATATAGTTACGAAATAGTTTATAACTATTACGTTTGGCTGGAAAATGAAACAGTAATTATGAGAGAGAAATAAACCAATGTGGTTAATTTTTGTTTGCTCGTAAATATACTCCGGGACGCTATATAAATTATAAAAAATAATAAATATAAAACAATATCCGGCTAATCACTTAGGAACCTTATTCTCTATGAATACTTAGACAACTTGAACTTATTTGTTATCTTATATGTATTACACCCTCATTAGAGATTTCAGTCTATTGATATTGAAGACATTTCCATTGATTGTGTATCCTCATCTTGTTCACCAATATTTGGTATTGCTATTGCGGTTGTGTCCCACCAGAACTAGAGTACGTCGTGGTATAGATGGGATTAGATGTGGTGGTTTGTGGCATGGTAATGAAGTATTTGTGGTAATAATCACTTTCACTTAGGGACATTTCATCGTTGTCACGGAAGAGGATAGTTTTTTGTGATCCCATCGAATGTAAGGGTTTCCATAGGAGATTTAGTCGTACTTGAGGCCGCCATCATCAATATCATTGGCTGTTGTATTTACACTTGATTTTAAATACTGGTACTCGCGCCCACAGCAACTACCGCGGTCACCTAACAGGAACGGAGCATTCGGTGATAATTTATAGTCACTTAATTCCATTTCCATATCATCATCGGAAGATGTGTCGGCATTTGCCACTGTAGCGGTAGAGCTTGAAAGGCAAATTGCCCAAACTAAATACTTTTCCACTGCGTTTTGTTTTCTATAGTTTTTAGCAAGGATTTTGCTTCGGATTTTCTCTATATGAATGGTGAAAAAATCAATCACACAATAACAAAATAATTATCTATTGAAAGTGCTTACATCATCTGATTCCAGACATTTGTAGGCATAATATGATGCTTATTTTTATGTATAATAATAATTGATGTATTTTATCGTATTCTCTTTACTCATAGAATTGCGCAATGTCATTACATGATAGAGACTTGCTTGTCGGCCTGTCATCAGCATCAAATGTAACAACTACAGCCAATCGAATCACCAGTTTTTAATAAAGTGGCTTTTATACATAGCATGCCTCTATGTCACAATGAAGCCTTGCTATAGCATTTAATGGCATTTTCACTTTTTTCCAATTTCTCGTAAGTTTCACCCAAAGCCACGAGCATACGGCTATCATAAGGCCTCAGTTGATGGGCAATTTTGAAATAGTACAAACTATAGTAGTGCATTTTTAGAATTTCATAGGCTTGTCCTAGACCATACCAGGCACGATGTCACTAGTCGTTTATTAACCTCTAAATTGAATTAAAAAAAATTGAGCGAAAATTTTAATTAAAACAAGTAAAACTAGATATAATAATTAAGTGGTAAAAAAATATATATACAACTACATTAATTAAAAATATCATACTAATAAATGCAGTTAAGTTATGGTGATGTCAACTAAATTTTAAGGTTCGAGTTTTGCAGCTAAAATAAAAAAAATAATTCAGTACAAATATAAAATTATACCTCTTTGATGCAAAATTTGTTATAACTTGATAAAAAAAAATAGCACAAAGCTACCTTTTTATAACGCTTATATATTCTTTAAAATGTATTATTAAAGAAATTTAATGGTGAAAATTGGCGATTTTAGCGGCTAAAGGTAAGTACTATGTTCGCTTTTCGAGTTGCTATTTTCGCGGTTACTTTATTAAACAGTTCAATATGACGCAGATAAATTAACTCAATTGGTTCGATTGATTTTCTTGTTCCTCTAAATTTCGGCAAGACATTATGCGAATAGGTTTGTTTTCATTTATATTTCGGGAAAAAGTTATCGCGAAAATAAAGTAATTTTAAACTCGAAAACCGAACATAGTATCCACCTTAAACCCGAATTTAATACTCATGAAATTAAAAATAAAAAATTACGTAATCTAAGATTAAAATAAAATTAATTAATTATTTTTTAGCTCATTTCAATAATTATATAAATTGGATTAACTTTAGGCCGATAGCCTCTAGTTGCTAGTGCCCGTATAAATAAGTTTATTGTAATTTGTAATTATAATAAATGAAATAATAAATAAATAAATAAAAAATAATTGGATTAATTAATTAAAATATTTTTTATTAAAAATTGTAATTCTTTTTAATAATTAATTTTATGAATTAACGTAATTCAAAAAAAGGTTAAATTAAATTAATTATAATTATAAATTTGCCTAAATTAAAAGAAAATAGATTGAAATAACTAAACTAAGTTATATTATATAAAAGTGCAATAACATTAATTTAAAACAAGTTCAAATACACACTATTACTTTACTAAAATTTATATAAATTTAGAATCCACTTACCCACAGCCTTACGATAACTTTGTATTGCGGCATTTGTGTTCTTCAATTCCATAAATTCATGACCCATCAATGTCCATGCGGCCAAATATTTTGGATTAAGTTTTAAAGCTCTTTGAAAATACATTATAGCCATTTGATGATCACATCGTATGCTGTAATAATTACTTAAAGCCATAAATTGAAAATTTTGTCAAATTATTTTTTAAAAGAATCTCTTGGTGGGGGAAATGAGCACCCACACACTCACCTACTAAACACAACAAGTCTCAGGACGATATTTGTTAATGCCCACTGCTTTATGGGCTAATTGAGCCATTTCCGTTTTTAATTCTTTACGAATAATAAATTTGAATAAGTGTCCATATTGTCTAAACGATATGGATCGTCCCGTTGTAGATCTTGAAAGATTTCTATGGCTTTATCAACGTCTAAAAGTGGAAAAAAAAATAAATTAAAAAATGAATAAAATTTATGTAATCACGATATTATCTTTAGTGGTTGTAAACCTAGACTGGATCTAAAAGTTCAAATATTATTTGTCGACTAAAAATTCTGAGTATAGTTTCGCCTCTTATTACTTTTAAAAAGCACAACCACTGATTTCCTTATGAAAAACTAAAGGAAATCAATTACTTACCTCTTTTGTTATGGTATGCTAATGCCATCTGTGATGTCACATAAACACACTTCTAAAACCCGCTGCCTGCAGCTCTTCATAGGCCTTCAATCCTTCGTCATTCAAATACATCTCAATATAGGTATGGGCAATAAAAAAATGTTTCATCCAATGTCCACCAAAATGCATTGATTGCAACTTCTCCTTTCCGTATATGAGCGGGGCCAATTCCACATATGAACCCCATAGCATTGGCGCCAAACGTATTGATTGTAGGAGTACTTGTTGTGCCGGTTGATTAAGATTTAATGCTTTCAATACCACACCATACAAATACATTCCATAACCATCTAAACGTCCCCTTGAATAGGCCGATTGAGAGTGGACAAAAGTTCTGCTAAATCCTTAACATGACCGGAAATCGTTTAAATTCGATTGATCTGTTGTCGAAATCCAGTCGTCGTTTTTCCAAGCCCATATAGGTGGGCATAGTAATGCAAAAATCTTTGGAACAGGCGATTCGCAATGTCTCACTAAGTAAGCAGCTCTATCGTATTCTCGTACATCGAAATAACTTTTGGCCAAATAGTATTTGTCATATTCATCCGGTGTTATAACCTTCTAGGACCACATCTTTAAAATCACATCGACCGTCGTTGTCGCTCAATCTCAATATCCGCCAGCCCATGGTTCATCTCAGCCAACCACTTTGCACTGTGCAGTAATCACGTTTCTGGCACTCGACAATGCGCACGCCTCAGCTCACGTTTTTACATCCTGCAAAGGCACATTGAAAATATTCATCCTCCATGAATAGCTAGCGTTGCTTGTTTGGTAGTTAAACGTCTGGGCAATTTAGCAATTTTTGTTTGGATATTTTCTTCTTCTTGTTGCCGCGCTAATTTAAGTGTGATATCCTTTTGCAGTGAGTTACTGTGAAAAAAAGAAAGAAGAAAATTAAGTTGAATAATATGCAACAGTTATATAGGGTGGGTCTTAAAATCGTGGTGGCTTTCCAAGTGAATGTACAAAATTCTTAAATATGGTTCATAAAATGGCAAAAGTTCATTTCTTCACAAGCAAATAAAACAACTTTACGCT
>PGFW01020735.1:64813-79800 GCA_003123925.1 Haematobia irritans
AATCTCAACCAGGATATAAATACATACTATTGAACCTAGGCTTGCCCATTTCCAAGAGTTGTTCAAAAAAGCGAGAGCAGGATAAAGTCATAAGCCATTTGTAACCACAATTATTTCTAATTTTTACTAATTTGTTGATTAGAAAAGTGCCATTTTCTTCTCTGTGAACTAAAAAAAAAAAAAACAAAACGATAGAGACTTGATGTTGAATTAACCGATGATGTTTACCTGTTCAAAAATCGGTCTCTAATCGGCAACGTATTTTGTCAGATTAAGCATTTCCTAAACATGGATTATTTCACTTTTTAATTACGGCAAGAATAATTATTAATTTTTTCAATGTCTTTTGTAGACTTTTAACATGCTGTAAACTGTCAAATGGTACTCAAAAAAACATTAAAAACTTCCAAGATCGCCTTTCCAGGGCATTTTAGAATTTTCCATTAAAAAATTTGTAGAATTTGTGAAAACTAAATCAAAAATGACTTCAAAGTTTTAAAGTCTTAAACTAATTAAATTACAAAACCAAAAAACTCTAAGGTGGAGTTTTATAAGGTTATTAATCTATTATGGCCAACCGATTATACGCGAGTTGAAAATGATTTTATAGTCCATTTTTGGTGATTACGATTAACTAAACAAACAATTTTTTTATATATATTTCTTTTAGATAGTGCTGGCTGGGAACAATGCAACCTTTACTAACGAAACTAACGAACAACTCTTGTTAGTACATGTCCGGAATCGAGTGAAATTACGTTTCCTAATGACATGTCGTACCTGATGATGCCGTCTTGCGCGTATGTAGCTAACAAAAGGTCCAGTCGTAAAAATTTGTGTTTAATTTTACTCAAAGATCATCTAATCGTAATGGTAATGATGCAGCATCTCTATTTAATAATTATTAAACAATTTAATTGTATATTTTTTCTAGTTGAGCGATTTGTGTACGTGTTCTGCAGAATCTTTTGTTAATTGTTGTTTCCAGCTGGCCTTGTTGTGTTTAGTTACGCCTCGCTATGATTTATTTAGATTTAGTTTATGAGCAATTAAAGAAAACTGGTATTTTCGAAAGAATCATCTAAAAAGAAAACGCAATAATTTCGTGAGCCCCGCAGTGATTCTGGCCACAGGACAGAATGTGGACCAGAGTGTTAGTCGATTAAATTCTCGAGCTGTTCGCAACCATCAAGGCGCATTACTTTTAAGGTAGTAGGAGCCAAACTGAGTGAGGTCCTTAACTTCACAGATGATTTGTGGTCGTGCGTGTCATTTCTGTTGGTCTATACCCTAATCTCCTATAGCAAAATCGGCTGAACAAAGAACGTTATGACATATTTGGACAAAACTTTAGCCCAGGATCTGAATGAATATTATGAGAATTCGTTGCATTGAAGGCTGTTTAGATCAATGTATTGGACTTCGGGTTCGCTCATATACGTGATTATGCTTGTGATTCTATCTTTTGAGAAAGATATGCTCGTGAGAATATTCGACGTTAAGCTACCCCAATGGATATTCAAGGCATTTAACAAATAGCTCCGAATTACTGGTTAAAGTCTCATAGCTAGGCACAGTAAAATTCTTCAAACAGAAGTAAAAGTAAAAAAGCCGAAGAAATAATATATGTATTTATTGATTCCTATTGCTCTAGATTGTAATCCACATCCACGATGCAGCGTATTTGTATTCGATTATCTTATTATTTTGTATTTTGAAGAAATTTTATTTATTAGATTTTTTACATAAATTTACTCTAAAGTATTAATATAATGTATTTTTTAATATATTTTAAATATTATACACAGCAATATTTTGTCATAGTGTTTGTTTATTTTGGCGCTGAATATGGAATATATAGATTACAAAAAGATGAATAACGCGTTTTGGCCTTGTATCCCATTTTCTATATGACGACGATTAAAATTAATAAAAATAATTATAGAAAACCATTGACTGAATAGTCTAAGTGATCCTGACAATAAATCGGGTTGCACTTTAACTAACCTAACCGTGGAAAAAAATCTATTCAGTTCGAAAATTGAACGGAGCCGCCTTTAAATGGACATTTTAAGGGTTTTTTCGTTGATTACATTTTCTTTAAAGAAATTAATCCTTATTCAAATGAAGCTATGGAAATCCTTTATATCAATTTTTATTTCCCATTTTTAATTTGGTTTCCCTCGTAGAACCCGAAATGACCTTTAAGGTGAGTAATAAGTTCGAGTTTAGCCGCTAAAAATGCTTTCACTAAAGTAAAAACTAAATCAAGTAAAAAAAAAATTATACATATTTGTTGCAGATTATTATAAACTTGATGGGGAATAGCACCAAAGCAAATTATCATCAAGTTTTGATTCCTTAAAATGGATTATTTAAAGAAAAGTAAATCTGAAAATATATACGATTTTAGCGCTAAATTCGAACTTAATACCACCTTTAACGATAAATAGGTCAGGACAATTTTAAATTGAAAGAAATCGGAAAAACTAACTTTGCACGACTTCTTCATGATATATCAAAAGACTTCACTTAGAAAGTCTGTAAGTTGTTTTTATTTGCTTTGAAGAAATGAACTTTTGCCATTTTATGAACCATATTTAAAATTTTTGTACATTCACTTGGAAAGCCACCACGATTTTAAGACCCCACCCTATATATTACCATTATATCATTACAATTTCTTCTTCTTTTTTGTCACTAGTAACTCCATCTGCAAAAGGATATCACACTTAAATATAGCGCGGCAACAATAAAGAAAATATCCAAACAAAAATTGCTAATTGCCCAACGTTTAACTACCAAACAAGTCCAACCTATCTTATCATGGATGATGAATATTTTCAATGTGCCTTGCAGGATGTAAAACGTGAGCTGAGGTCGATCATTGTCGGATTCCAGAAACTGTGATACTGCACAGTGCAAAGTGGTTGGCTGAGATGAACCATGGGCTGGCGGATATTGAGATTGAGGACAACGACGGTCGATGTGATTTTAAAGATGTGGTCCTAGAAGGTATAACACCGGATGAATATGACAAATACTATTTGGCCAAAAAGTTATTTCGATGTACGAGAATACGATAGAGCTGCTTACTTAGTGAGACATTGCGAATCGCCTCTTCCAAGATTTTTGCATTACTATGCCACCTATATGGGCTTGGAAAAACGACGACTGACGGATTCGACAACAGATCAATCGAATTTAAACGATTTCCGGTCATGTTAAGGATTTAGCAGAACTTTTGTCCACTCTCAGATCGGCCTATTCAAGGGGACGTTTAGATGGTTTATGGAATGTATTTGTATGGTGTGGTATTGAAAGCATTAAATCTTAATCAACCGGCACAACAAGTACTCCTACAATCAATACGTTTGGCGCCAATGCTATGGGGTTCATATGTGGAATTGGGCCCCGCTCATTACGGAAAAGGAGAAGTTGCAATCAATGCATTTTGGTGGACATTGGATGAAACATTTTTTTATTGCCCATACCTATATTGAGATGTATTTGAATGACGAAGCGATTGAAGGCCTATGAAGAGCTGCAGGCAGCGGGTTTTAGAAGTGTGTTTATGTGACATCACAGATGGCATTAGCATACCATAACAAAAGAGGTAAGTAATTGATTTCCTTTAGTTTTTCATAAGGAAATCAGTGGTTGTGCTTTTTAAAAGTAATAAGAGGCGAAACTATACTCAGAATTTTAGTCGACAAAATAATATTTGAACTTTAATCCAGTCTTAGGTTTACAACCACTAAAGATAATATCGTGATTACATAAATTTTATTCATTTTTTAATTTATTTTTTTTTCCACTTTTAGACGTTGATAAAGCCATTAGAAATCTTTCAAGATCTACAACGGACGATCCATATCGTGTTAAGACATATGGACACTTATTCAAATATTATATTCGTAAAGGAATTAAAAACGGAAATGGCTCAATTAGCCCATAAGCAGTGGGCATTAACAAATATCGTCCTGAGACTTGTTGTGTTAAGGTGGAGTGTGGGTGCTCATTTCCCCCACCAAGAGATTCTTTTAAAACTAATTTGACAAAATTTTCAATTTATGGCTGGCTTTAAGTAATTATTACAGCATACGATGTGATCATCAAATGGCTATAATGTATTTTCAAAGACTTTAAAACTTAATCCAAAATATTGCCGCATGGACATTGATGGGCGTCATGAATTTATGGAATGAAGAAACACAATGCCGCAATACAAAGTTATCGTAAGGCTGTGGGTAAGTGGATTCTAAATTTATATAAATTTTAGTAAAGTAATAAGTGTATTTGAACTTGTTTTAAATTAATGTTATTGCACTTTTATAATATAACTTAGTTTAGTTATTTCAATCTATTTTCTTTTAATTTAGGCAAATTTATAATTATAATTAATTTAATTTAACCTTTTTTGAATTACGTTAATTCATAAAATTAATTATTAAAAAGAATTACAATTTTTAATAAAAAATTTTTAATTAATTAATCAATTATTTTTTATTATTATTTATTATTTCAATTATTATAATTACAAATTACAATAAACTTATTTATACGGGCACTAGCAACTAGAGGCTATCGGCCTAAAGTTAATCCAATTATATAATTAATTGAATGAGCTAAAAATAATTAATTAATTTTATTTTAATCTTAGATTACGTAATTTTTTATTTTTAATTTCATGAGTATTAAATTCGGGTTTAAGGTGGATACTATGTTCGGTTTTCGAGTTTAAAATTACTTTATTTTCGCGATAACTTTTTCCCGAAATATAAATGAAAACAAACCTATTCGCATAATGTCTTGCCGAAATTTAGAGGAACAAGAAAATCAATCGAACCAATTGAGTTAATTTATCTGCGTCATATTGAACCTGTCTCTTAATAAAGTAACCGCGAAAATAGCAACTCGAAAAGCGAACATAGTACTTACCTTTAGCCGCTAAAATCGCCAATTTTCACCATTAAATTTCTTTAATAATACATTTTAAAGAATATATAAGCGTATATAAAAGGTAGCTTTGGCTATTTTTTTTATCAAGTTATAACAAATTTTGCATCAAAGAGGTATAATTTTATATTTGTACTGAATTATTTTTTTATTTTAGCTGCAAAACTCGAACCTTAAAATTTAGTTGACATCACCATAACTTAACTGCATTTATTAGTATGATATTTTTAATTAATGTAGTTGTAATATATTTTTTGACCTACTTAATTATTATATCTAGTTTTACTTGTTTTAATTAAAATTTTCGCTCAATTTTTTTTAATTCAATTTAGAGGTTAATAAACGTGACTATCGTGCCTGGTATGGTCTAGGACAAGCCTATGAAATTCTAAAAATGCACTACTATAGTTTGTACTATTTCAAAATTGCCCATCAACTGAGGCCTTATGATAGCCGTATGCTCGTGGCTTTGGGTGAAACTTACGAGAAATTGGAAAAAAGTGAAAATGCCATTAAATGCTATAGCAAGGCTTGCGATGTGGGTGACATAGAGGGCATTGCTATGTATAAAAAGGCCAACCTTTATGAAAAACTGGGTGATTTCGATTTGGCTGTAAGTTGTTACATTTTGTATTGCGATGATGAACCAGCGGCCGCCGACAAGCAAAGTCTCTATCATGGTTATATGACATTGGCCAATTACTATGAGAGTAAAGGAGAATACGATAAGGCATCATATTATGCCTACAAATGTCTGGAATCAGATGATGTAAGCACTTTCAATAGATAATTATTTTGTTATTGTGTGATTGATTTTTTCCACCATTCATATAGAGAAAATCCGAAGCAAAATCCTTGCTAAAAACTATAGAAAACAAACGCAGTGGAAAAGTTATTAGTTTGGGCAATTTGCCTTCAAGCTCTACCGCTACAGTGGCAAATGCCGACACATCTTCCGATGATGATATGGAAATGGAATTAAGTGACTATAAATTATCACCGAATGCTCCGTTCCTGTTAGGTGACCGCGGTAGTGCTGTGGGCGCGAGTACCAGTAGTTTAAAATCAAGTGTAAATACAACAGCCAATGATATGATGATGGCGGCCTCAAGTACGACTAAATCTCCTATGGAAACCCTACATTCGATGGGATCACAAAAACTATCCTCTTCCGTGACAACCGATGAAATGTCCCTAAGTGAAAGTGATATTACCACAAATACTTCATTACCTGCCACAAACACCACATCTAATCCATCTATACCACGACGTACCTCTAGTTCTGGTGGGACACAACCGGCAATAGCAATACCAAATATTGGTGAACAAGATGAGGATACACAATCAATGGAAATGTCTTCAATATCAATAGACTGAAATCTCTAATGAGGGTGTAATACATATAAGATAACAAATAAGTTAGCGTAAAGTTGTTTTTATTTGCTTTGAAGAAATGAACTTTTGCCATTTTATGAACCATATTTAAAATTTTGTACATTCACTTGGAAAGCCACACGATTTTAAGACCCACCCTATTATAACTGTTTGCAATTATTCAACTTAATGTTTCTTCTTTCTTTTTTGTCACAGTAACTCACTGCAAAAGGATATCACACTTAAATTAGCGCGGGCAACAAGAAGAAGAAAATACCAAACAAAAATTGCTAATTGCCAGACGTTTAACTACCAAACAAGCCAACGCTAGCTATTCATGGAGGATGATATATTTTCAATGTGCCTTTGCAGGATGTAAAAACGTGAGCTGAGGCGTGCGCATTGTCGAGTGCCAGAAACGTGGATTACTGCACAGTGCAAAGTGGTTGGCTGAGATGAACCATGGGCTGGCGGATATTGAGATTGAGGACAACGACGGTCGATGTGATTTTAAAGATGTGGTCCTAGAAGGTTATAACACCGGATGAATATGACAAATACTATTTGGCCAAAAGTTATTTCGATGTACGAGAATACGATAGAGCTGCTTACTTAGGTGAGACATTGCGAATCGCCTGTTCCAAAGATTTTTGCATTACTATGCCCACCTATATGGGCTTGGAAAAACGACGACTGGATTTCGACAACAGATCAATCGAATTTAAACGATTCCGGTCATGTTAAGGATTTAGCAGAACTTTTGTCCACTCTCAATCGGCCTATTCAAGGGGACGTTTAGATGGTTATGGAATGTATTTGTATGGTGTGGTATTGAAAGCATTAAATCTTAATCAACCGGCACAACAAGTACTCCTACAATCAATACGTTTGGCGCCAATGCTATGGGGTTCATATGTGGAATTGGCCCCGCTCATTATACGGAAAGGAGAAGTTGCAATCAATGCATTTTTGGTGGACATTGGATGAAACATTTTTTTATTGCCCATACCTATATTGAGATGTATTTGAATGACGAAGGATTGAAGGCCTATGAAGAGCTGCAGGCAGCGGGTTTTTAGGAAGTGTGTTTATGTGACATCACAGATGGCATTAGCATACCATAACAAAAGAGGTAAGTAATTGATTTCCTTTAGTTTTTCATAAGGAAATCAGTGGTTGTGCTTTTTTAAAAGTAATAAGAGGCGAAACTATACTCAGAATTTTTAGTCGACAAATAATATTTGAACTTTAGATCCAGTCTAGGCGTTTACAACCACTAAAGATAATATCGTGATTACATAAATTTTATTCATTTTTTAATTTATTTTTTTTTCCACTTTAGACGTTGATAAAGCCATTAGAAATCTTTCAAGATCTACAACGGGACGATCCATATCGTTTAGACAATATGGACACTTATTCAAATTTATTATTCGTAAAGAATTAAAAACGGAAATGGCTCAATTAGCCCATAAAGCAGTGGGCATTAACAAATATCGTCCTGAGACTTGTTGTGTTTAGTAGGTGAGTGTGTGGGTGCTCATTTCCCCCACCAAAGAGATTCTTTTAAAATAATTTGACAAAATTTTCAATTTATGGCTTTAAGTAATTATTACAGCATACGATGTGATCATCAAAATGGCTATAATGTATTTTCAAAGAGCTTTAAAAACTTAATCCAAAATATTTGGCCGCATGGACATTGATGGGTCCATGAATTTATGGAATTGAAGAACACAAATGCCGCAATACAAAGTTATCGTAAGGCTGTGGGTAAGTGGATTCTAAATTTATATAAATTTTAGTAAAGTAATAAGTGTGTATTTGAACTTGTTTTAAATTAATGTTATTGCACTTTTATAATATAACTTAGTTTAGTTATTTCAATCTATTTTCTTTTAATTTAGGCAAATTTATAATTATAATTAATTTAATTTAACCTTTTTTTGAATTACGTTAATTCATAAAATTAATTATTAAAAAGAATTACAATTTTTAATAAAAAATATTTTAATTAATTAATCCAATTATTTTTTATTTATTTATTTATTATTTCATTTATTATAATTACAAATTACAATAAACTTATTTATACGGGCACTAGCAACTAGAGGCTATCGGCCTAAAGTTAATCCAATTTATATAATTAATTGAAATGAGCTAAAAAATTAATTAATTAATTTTATTTTAATCTTAGATTACGTAATTTTTTTATTTTTTAATTTCATGAGTATTAAATTCGGTTTAAGGTGGATACTATGTTCGGTTTTCGAGTTTAAAATTTACTTTTATTTTCGCGATAACTTTTTCCCGAAATATAAATGAAACAAACCTATTCGCATAATGTCTTGCCGAAATTTTAGAGGAACAAGAAAATCAATCGAACCAATTGAGTTAATTTATCTGCGTCATATTGAACTGTTTAATAAAGTAACCGCGAAAATTAGCAACTCGAAAAAGCGAACATAGTACTTACCTTTAGCCGCTAAAATCGCCATTTTCACCATTAAATTTCTTTAATAATACATTTTAAAGAATATATAAGCGTTATAAAAAGGTAGCTTTGTGCTATTTTTTTTTATCAAGTTATAACAAATTTTGCATCAAAGAGGTATAATTTTATATTTGTACTGAATTATTTTTTTATTTTAGCTGCAAAACTCGAACCTTAAAATTTAGTTGACATCACCATAACTTAACTGCATTTATTAGTATGATATTTTTAATTAATGTAGTTGTAATATATTTTTTGACCACTTAATTATTATATCTAGTTTTACTTGTTTTAATTAAAATTTTTCGCTCAATTTTTTTTAATTCAATTTTAGAGGTTAATAAACGGACTAGTGATATCGTGCCTGGTATGGTCTAGGACAAGCCTATGAAATTCTAAAAATGCACTACTATAGTTTGTACTATTTCAAAATTGCCCATCAACTGAGGCCTTATGATAGCCGTATGCTCGTGGCTTTGGGTGAAACTTACGAGAAATTGGAAAAAAGTGAAAATGCCATTAAATGCTATAGCAAGGCTTGCATTGTCGACATAGAGGGCATGCTATGTATAAAAGGCCACTTTATAAAAACTGGTGATTTCGATTGGCTGTAGTTGTTACATTTTGTATGCGTGATGACAGCGGCCGACAAGCAAGTCTCTATCATGTATGACATTGGCAATTACTATGAGAGTAAAGAGAATACGATCTCTTTTTTTACATAAATAAGCATCATATTATGCCTACAAATGTCTGGAATCAGATGATGTAAGCACTTTCAATAGATAATTATTTTGTTATTGTGTGATTGATTTTTTCACCATTCATATAGAGAAAATCCGAAGCAAAATCCTTGCTAAAAACTATAGAAAACAAAACGCAGTGGAAAAGTATTAGTTTGGGCAATTTGCCTTCAAGCTCTACCGCTACAGTGGCAAATGCCGACACATCTTCCGATGATGATATGGAAATGGAATTAAGTGACTATAAATTATCACCGAATGCTCCGTTCCTGTTAGGTGACCGCGGTAGTTGCTGTGGGCGCGAGTACCAAGTATTTAAAATCAAGTGTAAATACAACAGCCAATGATATTGATGATGGCGGCCTCAAGTACGACTAAATCTCCTATGGAAACCCTACATTCGATGGGATCACAAAAAACTATCCTCTTCCGTGACAACGATGAAATGTCCCTAAGTGAAAGTGATATTACCACAAATACTTCATTACCTGCCACAAACACCACATCTAATCCATCTATACCACGACGTACCTCTAGTTCTGGTGGGACACAACCGGCAATAGCAATACCAAATATTGGTGAACAAGATGAGGATACACAATCAATGGAAATGTCTTCAATATCAATAGACTGAAATCTCTAATGAGGGTGTAATACATATAAGATAACAAATAAGTTCAAGTTGTCTAAGTATTCATAGAGAATAAGGTTCCTAAGTGATTAGCCGGATATTGTTTTATATTTATTATTTTTTATAATTTATATAGCGTCCGGAGTATATTTACGAGCAAACAAAAATAACCACATTGTTTATTTCTCTCTCATAATTACTGTTTCATTTTCCAGCCAAACGTAATAGTTATAAACTATTTCGTAACTATATTTATAGGTTAGAGCAAAAGAATAGCAGAGCAATCGAGTTGTGTAAATTTTGTTTTATGTTTAATGCAAAATAATATATCGTTAGTTAGTCTTCTTTGGTTTAGAGTTAAATTCTAAAATATTTTCTTATTTTCATGTGTTTATTACAAAACAACAAACAAATATAACTAAGGAGCTAAAAACAAAGTTGCATATTTTTTCTTTATATTCCAATGGTTATCGAAATGTTTTAATTCTTAAAAATGATTTTAGCCTTGGGAACACAAATTGATAACGATCTTTAAAATCACTACTACCCTTTCTGCCATGTGATTTAAAAATTTCTTAAATTCATTTTTTTTTACAAAATTTATTAAAATTCAATAGTGTAAAACCATTTTCCTAAACTAAGGAAATTTATATAAAACAAAATATCCCAAACAATATTAATCCTCCCTCAAGTTTATACAAATTATTTTTAACGAAAATTCATAACTAGAGAGCCTTTTTAATACGTATCCATAAACTAAATAAAAATAATGTCATTAGAACTAGAATCCAAATGGACAAGGCCATTACATCGTGACCATAGAAACACCACTCATACCGAAATCCGTAAGAAATTTCTTTGGATGACGATAATAGCAAAAATCTATGTCGCAATTCATGTCGGGACGATCATACGCATAAAGGCACGCCAAAGAACCCTCTATTGTGTAGCGAAAGAATGAAATGTCACAAAGAAATTTCAAAATATGAAGCCACCTCGTAGACACGTATAAAGAATCCAGAAAATATTAGCATGGGTATGGTCAGACAAGGAACCAGGAAAACTCCAACTGAAATATACAAAAAAAAAGTTGTACAATCAAGTCCCTTGGATGCATTTTAAATTAACTCACCTGCATTTGAAATAGCGACCCACATACTAAGCCCATAAAGTGTCCAATCATTCCGGTCAGCAAACACATACCCCAAAACATTACAAAACGTCCCAGTTCCACGGGTTGGCCAGTCATAAAATAGGCTATACAAGTCAGCAATGTTGGAACCACAAATTGCAATGGCAAATCTGCTATGATTTTGGCCAAATAATATGACCGTATTGAATACCAACCATTTAGATATTCTCTTATGAACACCGCACATTCCAGAGGACATAGAAATATAGAAGGCATTGAATTTCCAAAAAATATAAACATCACAACAAAAAATACACAAGAAGCATTTGTTAAAGTTTTGCTACCATCACCACCTATCTGCCAGAAAACTAGACCAAGAAGAGCTGCAACCACAATGTGCATTATTACTCGTAGTCGTACGGAAAGCTAGGGAAAAAGAGAGTGAAAAAATGTGAGTATATAAAATTATACATTGGTAAAATTATTTATATTTATTATTTATTTTATGATTATTTGGAATTAAAGTAAAAAAAGATGAAATCTTGTAAAAATCTTGGAGAAGAATATTGCCACTGTTACTGAGACTTCTTTGATCCAAAGTCCATTATTTTTTGCCATATTTAAGGAGTTATGATCAAAAGAAGTAATTTATTTATTTTTCTTTTATAAATAAATAAAAATTTTCATTTTTTGAGGGAATATGGGCAAATAAGGGTTTCATCAAAAAAATTTGATTTTTTTTTGATTTTCATTGAGATTTTCATATTTTTGGGGGTGGTCCCGAATTTTTCACCCTAGGACACATATTTAAGGAGATATTGCCAAATTTTGATAAAAAGAATTTAGTTTTTCATAAAAAAAAAATTGAATTTTGTTGGGGTGGTCACGAATTAACATCCTTTTCGCTCTAGGACACATACTTAACCCTTTCGACCCGAATTTTTATAGGTATCGCTAAATTTTTTTTTACATTTTAATCATGTTAAGTCATTTAAGTTAGCGTCTACCAAAAATTCGGGAACGCCACTCCCATTCGTTTTGGGCGGTAGAGAATGTTGCCTGTGGGGCAACTTTGGGCAATTGTGACTTGCCCAAAAATAGTTTGGTGTTTTGTAATTGATAGGACGTAATACACGTTTTTATTGGATTTTTTTTAATTTTTTGTTATTTTACAGTTAAATATATACTTAGTGTGCACGCGTGTGTGGAATTTCACTCACTTCTCAAACCACATTCACGAAGAAATATTTACTGTAAAATAACAAAAATTAAAAAAAAATCCAATAAAACGTGTATTACGTTTTATCATTACGCAAACCAAACTATTTTGCAGTCACGATGCCCAAAGTTGCCCACAGGCAACATTTCTCTACCGCCCAAACGAATGGAGCTGGCGTCCCGAATTTTTGGTAGGCACGCCTTTACTTAAATGACTTCAACATGATTTAAATGTAAAACAAAATTTAGCGATACCCTTATAAAAATTCCGGGGTCGAAAGGGTTAAGTATGTGTACCTAGAAGCGAAAAGGATGTTAATTCGTGAACCACCCCAACAAAATTTTCAATTTTTTTTTTTTATGAAAAAACTAAATTTTTTTTATCAAAATTTGGCAATATCTCCTTAAATATGTGTCTTAGGGGGTGGAAAAATTCGGGACACCCCCAAAAATATGAAAATTCTCAATGAAAATCAAAAAAAAATCAAATTTTTGATGAAAACCCTTATTTGCCCATATTCCCTCAAAAAATGAAAATTTTATTTATTTATTAAAAAAAATAAATAAATTACTTCTTTTGATCATAACTCCTTAAATTGAGCAAAAAATAATCGACTTTGTGGATCAAGAACCTTCTTTCTAGTAACAGTTGGCAATATTCTTCTTGCCAAGATTTTACTTACAAGATTTTCATCCTTCTTTTTATCTTATAATCTCCAAATAATTATAAAATAAATAATAAATTTTATAATACTAATTTTTACCAATGTTAATTATATTTTATATACTCACATTTTTTCACTCTACTTTTTCCCTAGCTCTTATGCCGTCGATTATTCTAGGTAATAATGCACATTGTGGTTGCAGCTCTTCTTGTCTAGTTTCTGCCAGCATAGGGGTTGTGATGGTATCAAAACTTTAACAAATGCTTTCTTGATAGCTTATTTTTTGATGTGTTGATTGTTTATATTTTTTTGGAAATTCAATGTTCATATATTTCTATGTCCTCTGGAATGTTGCGGCTTGTTCAAAATAAGAGAATATCTAAATGGTTGCGTATTCAATACGGTCATATTATTTGGCCAAAATCATAGCAGATTTGCCATTGCAATGTGCCGGTGTCCGTGTGTCAACATGCTGACTTTGTATAGCCTATGGTTATGACTGGCAACCCGTGGAACTGGCGACGTTTTGTAATGTTTGGGGTATGTGTTTGCTGACCGCGAATGATTTTGGACACCTTTATGGGCTTAGTATGGTGGCTCGCTATTTCAAATTGCAGGTGAGTTAATTTAAAATGCATCCAAGGACTTTGATTGTACACTTTTTTTTTTGTGATATTTTCACGTTGGGAGTTTCCTTGGTTCCCTCTGTTCTGACTCATACCATGCTAAATTTTTCTGGATCTTTTATACGTGTTACTACGAGGTGGCTTCATATTTGAAATTTTTGTGACATTCTTTCTTTTTCGCTTACAGAATAGAGGGTCTTTTCGCGTTGCCCTTTATGCGTATGACATCGTCACCGAACATTGAATTGCGACATAGATTTTGCTATTATCGTCATCCAAAGAAATTCTTAGGATTTCGGATAATGAGTGGTGATTTCTATGTCACGATGTAATTGGCCTTGTTCCATTTGGCATTCTGAAGTTTTAATGACATTATTTTATTTAGTTTATGGATTACGTATTAAAAAGGCCTCTCTATTTATGAATTTTCGTTAAAAATAATTTGTAATAAATTAGGGAAGATTAATACTTGTTTGGGATATTTTTGTTTTATATAAATTTCTTAGTTTTAGAAAATTGGTTTACATGATATGAAATTTTATAAATATTTTGTAAAAAATAATGAATTTAAAAATTTATTTAATCACATGCAGAAAGTGTAGTAGTGATTGTTTATGAAGATCGTTCAAATATTGTTGTTCCAAAGGCCTAATATCATATTTTAAGAATATTTAAAATATTTTCGATACCATTGCGAAATAAGAAAATCTTATAGGCAACTTTGTTTTTAGCCTCTTAGTTATATTTGTTTGTTGTTTTGTAATAAAACACAGAAAATAAGAAAATATTTTAGAATTTTAACTCTAAAACAAGAAGGACTAAAACTAAGCGAATATATTTTTGCATTAAACATAAAAACAAGAATTTACAGCGACTCGATTCTCTTGCTATTCTTTTTTGCTTTAACCTATAGAATTATAGTTTCGAAATAGTTTATACCTATTACGTTTGGCCTGGAAAATGATAACCAGTAATTTTATGAGAGGTAAATAAACAATTTGGTTATATTTTTTGTTTGCTCGTATATATACTCTCGCGGAACGCATATAATTATATAAAATAATATAATTATATAAAACAATTCCTCTGGCTTAAAATCACTTAGGATCGTACTTATTCTCTATGTTAATACTTAGACAACTTGA
>PGFW01020739.1:0-15528 GCA_003123925.1 Haematobia irritans
ACTAATTAATTCTATCAAACAATTTGTAGTACTTGTTTCACCCTGGTTTCTGCAGCGAAGGCTTACACTTGTAGTTTTCAATGTTGGTTTTAAGCTGAATATAAAAAAAAAAAAAACAAACAACAACACAACAAACGATTAAAGAACAAAACCAACAATAACAAAACAAAAAAAATGTTGACAAAATTTTCTATAGAAATAAAATTGTTGACAAAATTTGCTATAGAAATAAAATTTTCGCTGCTCTCAAGGCGAAAACACATGCTGTTTTTTTGTTTCAAATGTCTATTCTCTTGGTTCCGAATGTCTATTCTCTTTACTCCGAATACTCATTCTAATATTCAAATTAAATAATATTTAGACTTAAGCATATCAATTTTTTGGCCTTATCATAAAACAGTTTTCCGAAACAACATACAAGCGGTTTCACAGAAAGTGCTCTCTTTTGATTTTCTCGCTGTGTTATTCCATCTATATTACTCTCTCTCTGTCGCTCTCCGGATAAAATATCACAACATATATATGTTTACTCGAAATTTGTACATTTATATATGTTTACATTCACACATATTATTTTTATGAAACATTCATGCCCCAAACATAATATATTTTAACATATTAACATATGTGTCCCAAACATTTAGTCAAAATTTTCTATAGAAATAAAATTTTGACAACATTTCTAAGAAATAAAAAAAAAAATCTATAGAAATAAAATTATGACAAAATTATCTATAGGAATAAAATTTTGACAAAATTATCTTTAGAAATAAAATTTTGTAAAAATTTCTTTAGAAATAAAATTGTGCAACAATTTTCTATAGAAATAGTTAGTTACTTGTCTAAAAAACCTCCAGATTTTCAATATCAGACAAATCAGATAAAATTAGGTTTCCAGAAACCCAAAATCACTGTGTTTATATGGGGGCTACACCAAAATCTGGACCGATGGTATCCCGTTCTTCCAATAATTAGCTGTGTGCAGACAAAAAACGAGTCTGTGCCAAATTTCGGAATGATAGCGCCATTATTGAAGGCCGTAACGTGATTATAACAGACAGACGGACATGGTTATATAGAGTAGAATTTCTGCCTGATCAAAAATATATTCTTTTATATGGTCGAAAATTGATATTTCAATGTGTTACAAACGGAATGAAAAACTTATTATACCCACATCACTATTATTTGATAGTGGGTATAAAAATGCAAAGGCTAATCTTTTCTAAATTTTCTTTTGATTAAAATTTCTTTGTTTTAAAGAAATTCGTCCTTATTATGGTATAAATTTCGTGTCCTAAAATTAAGTTTTCACAACTTTTCATATTCGCTCATTATTTTTTCTGTTAGATACCTAACGAAAAACCATCTTTAGTTTAAGAAGCCACAAGTTTGGTTCGGAATCAATACCAAAAACCTTAATCGAAGGTCAAAATCTTTCGATCTAAGTGAACTTTTTCTTTGAGAGCATGAGATATTAACACATGTACTTGATGTACTAATGGTCTCGAGACATACCTTTACCACAGACATATATTATCTTTAGACTACAGACATCTACGGACGGACAGTTATAGGTAATCGGTTCCGAATTTTCCCTTGATCAGGAATATTTTTAAATGTTTGAAATGTTTAATTATAACACTCCCAGTCCATCATAGACTTCACTTAGTTTTCTCTTCAATATTCAATCTTCTCAAACCGTTCAGAAAAGCATTAACACCAATAGTTTTATGACAATTACCAACCACTTGTTGTCACTTTGGAAAATTCTACTTATAGGGTTTATTTTTGTAATCCTCCATGGGAATGAAAATAACAAAAATAACAAAATAATATGAGTGCACTCCAAACACCTGCAACCACCTGTCATTTGCCCTCTTGTGGCACGAACGGTCACCAACATCACCACCACCACCAAAAGTTGAGATATTCACTGAACAAGCATTCAGACAAAAAATACCAAACAAACCAAAAGAGTCCAAAAATAGTTTTAATTTAATTGCCATCACTCTAACATTTCACGAGCATTATAAGAGGCAATACCATGGAGTGGGGATTTGTTGGGAACAAAACACAACGCAACAGACAATGTAATGTCACCCTCTATGCCGGCTATTGTCTTTTGCTTATGTTGCTGTTGTTATGGTGATATAAACGCAGACGCAACTATGGTGTTTGTTTGCCTTTTTCATTTAACCTGTTTTTCCTAATGTCGTTTTCCCCTCGACGACCACCGCCCCCTCCTCCATCACGTTTTGGATATTTTGTTTTTCTTGCTGTGTTTGTGTTGCCGCTTTTAGCCAAGTTTGTGAACGCACTCATATCTATTTACTGGCATTATTACCATGGCGGCAATTGCGACAAACTACTATTCGCATTCCGGTGGGGGTAATACTAGCTGGAGCTGAAGAGTTTATTATGAAAAGAATTGAGAGGATTTATGGGTGACTATAAGTAAGCTACCGACAAGAGATGCCAGATGTTTTTTTCAATTTTAAAAGCAGGCACAACAGGCATAACTCCTACAACTATTTTATATTGTAAATAAATTTTGACAAATTTTCCTTATAGAAATAAAAATTTCTATAAAGAAAATAAAATTTAAATTAAAATTTTCTAAAGTATACCATTAAACGTACTTCACAATTGTACTTAGAAAAAATTTCGACAAAATTTTCCTATAGAAATAAAAATTTCTTATAAAAAGTTAAAATAAAAATTTAGGCAAAATCTTCTAAAGAAGAAAATTTAAGACTTCACTCACAATTTTTCTTATAGAAAAAAAAAAATTGAATTAAATTTTCTAGTAGAAATTTAAAAATTTTAGACATAAACATTTCTATAGAATTATATTCATATACAAAAAAATAAAATTTTGGCCAATTATCTTCTAAGGAAATAATTTTATCGAAGTAAATTTTGCAAAAAAAAGATTTTTTGTTTGGTAGGTTTTATATAAATCTTTCTCCAAATTCTTGTTAGATTATTTTTGCCTCGATTGCACCTGACAGACTTCACGTTTCATTTCGAAGGAACCAAATTGAAATATTCTTTCTAATTTTTTAAATTTGCGTAAGGGCATTGGCACATTTTGTTATCCAGAAACTTCTATTCAGAAAAGAACGTCTGAAAAGATGTTCTTGAAGTTAAAGTAAAACTATTATATTATCCGAGAACTACGTAGCCAGCAGAGAGAAATGAAAGAATTAAAAAAATTAAACTGATAGAGAAATAAAAAGTAGTTTCAAAACTAACAGACCGCGGGTACAAATAAACCGTTCAGGAAAATTAATAATGTCACGTTTGTTGGATCACGTTCACCGTGTCTTCCACTAGTTTCAGGTCGTCCCGATTTCAATTAACGCTTTTAGTTTTCTTGCCATGAAAATCAATAAATATTCGTTTAAACGTTCTTATTGCCAACCCATCGGTTGTTCAAATGCTAACGCGACTATCTCGCGTCATTAGCAGCATTTACAATCCAGGTTCGAAATACATTTGCTTAGCCGTTTTTTTTTAAAATAAATTTGTAAACTATTACGTTTTAAGCATAAAAATTATTTGTGTTTCTTCTAATCTAAAATTTCTTTTTACCATCATAGGTCTGCACCGTGTTATCTTCTACTGCCAACACAGAAATATAACATCATCTAACCCGGGTAAGTAAACTTCCTATAAAATATACGATTTCGATGTTCGCAATCAAGGTATTAATTTATTTTATTTCTATTTGACCCAATTCCTTATATTTCTTTAAGATTATTTTTATGATAAGAAATTTATTAAATTTTCCGCAAATTCAAATTTTATCCTCCAATCAAATTCGACCTCAAAAATAGGCAAAATACATATCATAGATACTAACGTTAAGCAAATGCATATCTTTTCTGATTCTCAAATAGGGCTCCAATTAACTATTATGATCCTGGAAAACAATCAATGCCACCTATATTTCGCTATTTCATATTAATTTTTTACTTGTTTTGTTTACTAAGCCCATGTGATTTATCTTTAGAGTAATGTTGGGTATTTTCAACCATTAGAATCTTCATTCTTCATTTTCCGCTTTTATATTGACATACATAGTCGTTTATTTTAATATCGTCTTAATATGTGTGGTTGTACTTTCTATGTATTCCGCATTGACAATTCCCATATATATCGAAGTTTATCTTTTATTTATTGATATCAATGCTGGCATCTTAGTTTTTTTATGAAGAATTCTAATATCATGCACATTAAAATAAGCCGACTTTACGCATTTTTATCACTGAATTCCATACCTTGTGACCTGCATAGTAACTTAAAATGCGTCAGTAAAATGATACGACTCAGTGAAACACAACACTAATCAATCCCTGCATTCCCCATCTTAATGATTTGTTGCTTGTTTTTATTATTCAGCCAATAGAAATCATTGATCATACTCATACAATAGGTTGCACTTTTTCAGGCATCATTTTTTTAAATTTACTTAACACGCAAAGAAACAAGACTTAATTTAGACAAAAAATTTATTTGAAAGACTTAAAATTCTAATCTCACATCTACTAAAGATTCGTCAAGGCAACAGCCAGTAGACGTTTGTCACCGTTCATATTCAATTGGAATGCTTAGTAGTTTACTGGTGGCAAAATTCAATAATTATTATTTGAAATCAAAAAAATTTTCTCACGCTACTTTAAAGAAAAATTCCTTTCTTCAAACCATTATTATTTTACAGGGGACGGCCAACATTTAAAAATTCGTGGCCTAACATTTTATTTAAAATACTCCTCTCCTCTCTTTAGAAACCAAATTTGTCCTTTTGGGCTTAAAATGCGCGTCCTAAAATTTAATGCACAATCGTCATAATACTTAAGTATTTTCAGGTAATACTTCATTTTCGATCTTAATTTCTAGAACCAAAAATCAATCATGAGATCGATCTATAATTTGGCTATACCAAGCTTGCACCAATACACTCAAAAAAACTGTCAGATATGAAAATTTCGGTTAATTTTATAAAAGTTATTCGAACAAATTCTAAACAAAATTTATTTGCCTAAGTATTTTTTTCATTTATAAAGAAAAATTCGTAGGGAGAAAAAAATTAAGGTTCAAAATTTTCATAATGCTATACACGCAATCTCAAGAAAGGGCTATTATAGGTTAAAATTTAAATTTTTTAAAAATTCTAAGCATTTGTTGAAACACAAAAATTTAGTCAACTTATGCTGCTCTTTGTAACTTTATCCACTTTTTTTATAAAAAAAAATATAATAAGATTGCTTATAGTTCCAGTATTAAGTTCATTTGTGATACATCTTAAACTTTTGATAAAATTTTCTGTATAGTAGAAATAAAATTTTAACAAAATTCTTGTAGAAATAAAATTCTTGCAAACAAATTACATATTTTCTATAAATAATAATTTTGCAAAATGTTCTATATGAATAAAAATTTAGAACAATTTTCTATGCAATAAAATTTTTGACAATTGTCTACTAGAAATAAAACATTTTTTTTTGACAAAATTGTTCTATCAGAAAATTAAGAGTTGACAAAATTTTCTATAGAAAGTAAAATGGTTTAAGACTAAATATAAATTAGTCCAATTCTACTAGAAATAAAATTTTGACGAACAATTTCGTTATATCAGAATATAAAATTTGATCAAAATTAATTTTAGAATAAAATTTTGACAATTTTATTTTCTATGAAATAAAATTTTAGAAAATCTGTATCAAAATTAATTCTTAAAAATAATATGTAAATCGATATACTAATGATTGAGGAAAATTTATAAATAAAATATAAAAATTTTCTCTATAGCAAATAAAAATGTTTGTACAACAATTTCTATATGAAGGAAAAATTATGACACAAAATTTTCCTATAGAAATAAAATTTAACAAATATTTTATTATAGATATAACATTTATACAAAAGGATAATCTTTCAGTAACGAAAAAAACTCTCATCACGCTTTTCAGTTTTCGCGGCAGGACAATCGATATGATTATAAGCAGCATTTTTGTTCAACTCTCATAGTTTGTGCATCAAATCACTAAATTGAAATATTATTGGTACAAACAGACGCATACACATCTACGAACTTGTCCTCCCTTATATAATAAAGCTTTTGACTACTGTATGCATAGTTCTGATTTATAAATAATTCGAGGATAACTTGCCAATACTCAGCAAACTTATCCTGATTTTCTCGATTGGCGAGATCTTTATGTATCGTCAACACATCAAACTCGACGAAAAAGGTTCTTATTCTACTGTGTTTGCCACAAAGAGTATTCCTTCTCGCCTTTGCTCTTTATCAATATACACACGGATTTCTCTCCCTCGTTACATTCAAGTTGTTATTATGCATTTAATACTCGCTTATTACATACTAGTAATTAACTAAATGGTTTGAAAATGGAAAGGACTGGCTCTGCAATAGTATTTCCGCAATGAGATTAAATTAAAAATCCCAATAAAAACGCAGGCATTATTTTCCTATATAATAATCCCTAAAAGGGAAGCAATCAATGCTTAAGTTGGAGATGAAACGATGCTTGTTGCGAATAGTGTTCAAGCTATTGGGCTCACATTAGAAAAAAATTATTCTTATGGAAACAACTTAGTAGAATCCGTAACAAATCGCTAAATCGTTAAGAGCGTTGTGGCACGTTTTGTGTAGAAAGTCTGCTGCTGAATCATAAAAATAACGAATTCTCTGATTCAAATTATCATTAAGACATATTTTAACATAACTGCAATTCCAGTTTGCCTACAAAGCTGCAAAGAACCATTGGAGAAGTTACAGAATGCTACAAAATAAATGTTTAAAAAATTATCAATGGGAAAGAATAGGTAGATACTCTACTCATTACTTCATAATTTGAAACTGATATTGAGAAAATTTTTACGTATTCATTCAAAAGGCTAAATTTAAAATTATTTTCCAAAAATCGATAAACTTCCCCTTATGTTGATAAAGGTTTTACGCTTAGTACGCCAGTATATTAAAAATTTATTTCTATTTTACTATCTTAAATTATTCAATTGAAAATATATATTCTATTTTAGAGTTATTGAATAGAATAATCTTCTGCATTCATGATTAATTTTACACAATATTTGACTTGCGTTTAATTTATATAAAGAGTCGTATTAACCTGTTTTTCCTTAATAATATTATCTTAAATAACATAGCTATTATTGCCAGCCAGCTGTCTCATTTGTAAAATTAAATTTCCTTACCTGTCGATAAAATTCATAAATGATATAGTATTAAAAAGATCAAATTAATAAGAAGAATTTGAAAAAATGATAAAACAAAATTTTCTATAGAAATAAAATTTTGACAATTTTCATAGTAGAATAAAATTTTATACAAAGTTTACTATAGAGATAAATTAGAACACTTTTATAACAAAAATTAATTTCTAAGAAATTAAAATTTTGACAAATTTTCATAGAATAAAATTTTAGAAAATTTTATATAAAAATAAAATTTTACAAAATTTATAAAAGAAATATTCTTACGATAAAATTTCCCTATAACTAAATGTTGAAACCAAATATTTTCTTAGAATAATTTGACAAAAATTTTCTATAGAAATAAATCTTTACAAATTTTCTAATAGGAATAACAGATTAAGACAAAATTTCTAAATAAAATAAAATATTTACAAAATTTTCTAATAAAATAAAATTTTGACAAAATTTTCTATAGAAAATGAAATTTGTGCAAAATTTTCTTTAGCGGGATGAAAAATTTTTGAAACAAAACTTTTCCTATAGAAATAAATCTTTGACAAAATTTTTTTAGAAATAAATTTTCTCATTTTAGAAAATAAACTACTTGTACAATAATCTGTTTTATAGAAAAAAATTTGAATTTCTAAGGTAAATAAAAATCTTACTAAAATTCTATGAATAAAATGTGCTAATTGCTATAGAAATAGAAATTGTAAATTATTCTATAAACATAAAAATTTGCAACATATATTTAGATCAATAAAATTTTGTAAAATTTCTATAAAAAAAGAATGGTGACAAAAATGTTCTTATAGAAATAAAAATCTATGAAACAATTTCCATTAAAAATAAAATTTTGACCAAATTTATCTAGATATAAAATTTTAACATTGTCTTATATAATATTTTGACCCAAAATCCTATCTATAGAAATACATTTTGACAAAAACTTTCATATAGAAAACAAAAACATTTTAAAAAATAAAAAAAAAAATTTTTAAATTCTTGCCCAAAAATTTCTGTATAAATAAGTTTCGCAATTTTTTCCTGGTATAAATAAATTTTCCACTAATTTCTAAATAAAATTTGCCAAAAATTATCTATAAAAATAAAATAAAAAAAAAAAGAAAATCTACTAAAAATAAATGGTGACCAAATTCTATGAAATTAAAATTTTGACAAAAGTTTTCATAATAAATAAAATTGCTGATCAAATTTTCTACAGGAAAAAAAGTTTGACAATTTTTTTACTTACAAATAATGTTTGACATTTTATATATAAATTAAAAGTTTGGACAAAATTTCCTATAGAAATAAAAGTTGACTAATATTGCTATGATAATAAAGATGCTTTAACAAAATTCTATATAGAAATAAATTTTTAAAAAAATAAAAATAAATTTTGACAAATTATCTATAGAAAATAAAATTTCTGTAGAAATAAAATTATTTTCACAATTTCTCTAAAAAAAAATTTGACAAAAATTTTTCTATAAAAAATTAAATTTGCCAAAATTTCTATAAAATAAAATTTGTGACAAAATTTCTATAGAAATAAAATTTTGACAAAATTTTCCATAAAAATAAATATTTTGCAAAATTTTCTATATTCGATTTTCATTAGATTTCATCTTAAAACCATGCCATTGATCTAAACACAAGTGTTAGCTTAACAAGCCAGAGGAAAAAGAATGTATTGTCAATATTATTGGGCCAAATGCTCTAATAGACCTGCAAGATGTTGGATGGACGCACTCGTTTCGGACTTACCACATTTCCTCCATCAGCAATCTCTACTGCAGACACTATCAACCAATTAGGAATGCTGTAGAGTGAATTTTTAATCCCGAAACGTGCGTCAATCCAACCATCTTCTAGTTTATACTTTGCCCAAATAATAATTATGACAACATTCTTTCCATCTTTGCGTTAAGCTACACTTGTAGTTTATCACATGTAGTTTAATGGAAATAAAAAAAAAAAAAACAAAACAAACAACAACAACAAATTAATAGAACAAAACAACAATAACTAAACAAACAATAAAATGTTAGCAAGATTTCTATAGAAATAAACATTGGTTGACAATAATTTGCTATAGAAATAAATTTTCGCTGCTCTCAGCCGAAACACATAGCTGTTTTTCTTGTTTCAAATGTCTATTCCTCTGGTCCGAATGCTATTACATCCTTTACTCCGCTAATACTCATTCTAATATTCAAATTACATAATATTATACTTAAGTCATATCAATTTCGTATCATAAAACATTTTTCCGAAACACTACAAGCGGTTTCACAGAAAATTGCTCTCTTTGATTTTCTCGCCTTGTTATTCCATCTATAATTACTCTTCTTTCTCGCTTTCTCGATAAAATAATACAACCATTAGATATGATTTGCTTACATGCTGACTGCGAAATTTCAACATTATCTATGCTAGTGTTATGATTCCTCACAACATATTGTATACATTTAATAATAATAGGAATATCGTCTCGACCTCATAGACATTACAAGCTATATCGATAATATATTGTAAATACGAACGACTAAGTGTGGTGTCTCCCAAATTACCAATTACTAACATTACTATTCTCAGCGTATAGAAAATTAAAATATTTTGACGAAGAGTATCAAGACGGAAATGAAATGATAAAAAAAAATCTATCTAATCAGTAAAAGTTAAAATGTACTGAATTTATAATTTATAAAGAATCTAAAGTGATTCTTGACCTTGAATATATATCGTTTCAATAGATATTAAACTTTAAATTAGATATAAAAGACAATGATCGTTTACAAGAAAGTTTTATTTCAAAACAAATACAGCTATTCTACATAAAAAATTAATTATAAGATAAGGAACAATCAGAGATTAGTTACGTACGAAACTCGAGCAGCAAATTTTCGTGTATATGAATGCAGGCCAAGTACATAATTACAAAAATAATTATCAAACGCTTGATGCATAACTCGCCATTTCCAAGTAAAATCTACGTTAAATGTATTTGGGCGAGCCAGATTCTTAAAGAAATCGACATCTTGTTTATAATACTCAGTCTTCACGTGCGAAATTATTTACTTGTAGATTCATCAGACACAGAGAATGAAAGATTCTCTTGTAGAGATTGCCACAAATATTTCTTCAAGATAGATTATGTAATACTTTCATCTCATTATTGCGAAACGTCCATGAGAATCCTCTTCCAGAATCCTCTAATGTACTAGCGTTAAGTAATCGTATCTCATTTGTTTCTAAAAAAGACGTACATTTTATTAGAGAGTGTCATACTAACAATCTCCTCGGAGCACATATTACACGCTTTGATTTTACCAATACATAATGCCTACATTTTAATAATACATTTCGAATGAAATTCTCATTAATGTAGAGAGACAGCTGGGGAATAATAAGATATTATTTTTCAGTAAATTAACAGCAAAACACTCAGGTGAGAGATAGTGAATGAAAAATTATTATTCCTATATACCTATATTCACTATTTATTCAATAGTGATTTTAAACATTGCGAATAGTCATCTCAAACTTTTATCATAACTATATAATCTTTTCTTTTAATTTTAACAAATTTCATGTTGTCTTTGTATATCACAAAATGAGAATTTTTTTCAACGGGCTATATGTAATAATGTGAAAGACTTAGAATAATCCCATAAAAAGAACCGTCGGATAGCGAAATTGTGCTCATAAATTAAGATTTAGTTTGTTTCATAACATTTCTATCATATTCCGCCCAAATCTTGTTTTTTCTGTTACAATCAATCTTTTTAAAGATAACTCGATCTATCTTAATAAATAGCCATAGTGTAGTTTGGCAAATCCTCACATCCTATCATCAAATCATTCACCAAAAAATCTTACGATTCAAAGATGTTGTCCACAATTTATTCTTCCTATCAATGCGTAAACTTTGTTCTCTATTAATTGCAGACAGCTATAACATATATTAACAACTACATTGAAATTTATACATATTCAGAAAGTTCAGTTATTACATATATGTCTACTGTATGATGAAATTGCAATACCAAAAGCATTCCATCATACGAATTACTAGTTACTTTTTTACATATTCAGACATATCTACGTACGGACTGTACAAAATTAGATAGAATCTCACACTTGACGTATGTTTTACAAGATAAATAATTAATTAGTCTATTGGAATATTCGAATCAAATTTGATCGATCCAATATAACTAGTGATAGCTGATATACTTTTTATTTTAGAGACTCTATCTGTCCAATTCTCAGCATTCATAATTTTGCTAAAATTTTCTATTGAAATAAAATTGTGCATAAGTTTTCTATAGAAATAAAATTTTGTAGACATTTTCTATAGTAATAAAATATTGCATATATATAGGAATCATCATATGCATCACCTATGTAACTAGCATATAAATCATGCCTTAGTTGATGCGCCATGTGTTTTCAACGGTTACGCGCAGCTGTTTAAATTAGAAAAAAATCGCAATTGTTCAATATGTGACTACTCACCGCAAATCCAATACCATAGGTTTGCTACAAACTGCCCATATCTCATCACGAATTCCCTACCTCAACATCATCATAGCCATTTATACTTTTTTTCCTTTCCCCACAATTCACTTCATATGGCCTATCGTCTTATCTAAACGATAAGGTTTCCCAAATGCCATAGGGAGAAAAGAAATACGTATCGCAATGAAATAGAAATCATAAAAATTTTCTCAACACTGCTCTGCATCGTGTAGGATTTTGCAACAGGTGGCTTTTTTAAAAACGAAAAAGAAAAATCCAAACAGAAAATAAAACACAAAATAGAATGGAAATATAAACAAAACGGCTAAGAATGGAATCGAATTCCATATAAAAAGCAGAGATAGATATGCAATGCACGCCGTCGGTTGTACTACATTATGAGGTGCTATTCATACAATTCAGTATATCTTCGTTCCCATTGGTTTTTGTTTTTTTTATTGCTTATCTTTTAAAATTCTATTACTCAAGACTTTTCGTATTTTAAATTAACGCACAATAAAATAAGCATACAATTAACAAATAAATTAATGAAGTCGGAATTTATTGGTATCCGTATAGCTCGATGAAATTAGCAAAAAACACTAATTGTCCATATAAATTATTTCAATTTACATTATTTAGCATAATGGAATGGAGAATATTTCATAACATTAAACGAATGAATTTAAAAACCCCATGTTATAGAAGTTTTATTCGATAGTCCTAAAAAAGGCATTGTACTACATTCCATGGAATATAAAAATCCGATAGTGGGTCTAAACCACTGTTATGGTATCAGAGAATTAATTTTTCGATTTTTTTTTCAACTGTGAAATAATTTTTTTTCGACATTTTAAAAATTTGAAAAATTGTCGTGATTATTGAAAAGTTGACTTTGGAAATCGCGACATTCGACTTCTTGATGAATTTTCAACATAAGAAGAGCTAACTCACATTCTCTCTTTAAATTCGAATTAAATTTTTTTTAAATTTTTCGTTAAAGCTCAATTGGTCAATGTTTATCAAAAGTCGATCTTGACCAATATCAAAAGTTAACTGGACTCGATTTGAAAAAAACCGATAAGCCAATTTTGAAGAATACAAAATGTGGATTAGTCGAAAGGTCCATTTAGGCCTTTTTGTGTATTTAAGTCCATAGAAAAAAAATCATAAACGGCGTGCACGTTTCAAAACGATCCGTTCATGAAATCGAATCAACAGACGGTGTCAATCTGTCGAACGATAAAATGACACCATGCAGTTTCAAAAAACCAGCGTTCATGAGCTAAAAACGTAATGATTACGAATTTATAAAAAAAAAATATAAATGAATATTGCTAATTAGCAAAAAATAATCTATAGAAATAAAATTTTTACAAAATTTCCGATAGAAATAAAATTTTGACAAAATTTCCCAAAATAAAATTTTGACAGAATTTTCTGTAGAAAAAAAATTTTGACAAAATTTTCTATAGAAATAAAATTTTAACAAAATGTTCCAAGGTAAAATTTTGACAGAATTTTCTACAGAAATAAAATTTTGACAAAATTTTCTATAGAAATAAAATTTTTAGAGAATTTTCTTATAAAAGTAAAATTTTGACAGAATTTTCTATAGAAATAAAATTTTACAAAATTTTTCAAGGTAAAATTTTGACAGAATTTTCTATAGAAATAAAATTTTGACAAAATTTCCTATAGAAATAAAATTTTGACAAAATTTTCTATAGAAATAAAATTTTGTCAACATTTTCTATAGAAATAAAATTGTGACAAAATTTTCTATAGAAATAAAATTTTAACAAAATAAAAATTTGACAGAATTTCCTATCGAAATAAAAGTTCGACAAAGTTTTCTATAGAAATAAAATTTGGACAAAATTTTCCAAAATAAAATTTTGACAAAATTTCCTATAGAAATAAAATTTTGACAAAAAATCCCATAGAAATAAAATTTTGACAAAATTGCCTATACAAATAAAATTTTGACAACATTTTCTATAAAAATAAACTTTAACAAAATTTTCCAAAATAAAATTGTGACAAAATTTTCCAAAAATAAATTTTAACAAAATTTTCCAAAATAAAATTTTGAAAAAATTTTCTGTTGAGATAAAATTTTAACAAAATTTTCCAAAATAATATACTTGTCCATATAAATTATTTTAATTTACATTATTATAGAAATACAATTTTGACAGAAATTTCTATAGAAACAAAATTTTAACAAAATTTTCTATAGAAATAAAATTTTGACAATATTTTCTATATAAATAAAATTTTAACAAAATTTTCTATATAAATATCATTTTGACAAAAATTTCTATATAAATAAAATCTTGACAAATTTTTCTACAGCAATAACATTTTTACAAAATTTTCGAAAGAAATAATTTTAAAATAATAATAAATTTTAAAATTTTCCAAAATAAAAGAGTTGTCCATAAAAATTATTTTAATTTACATTATTATAAAAATAAAAATTTGGCAACATTACTTTCTGTAGAAATAAAATTTTGGCAAAATTTGCTATAGAAATAAAATTTTAACAAAATTTTCCAACATACAATTTTGACAGAATTTTCTATAGAAATAAAATTTTGACAAAATTTCCTATAGAAATAAAATTTTGACAAAATTTTCTATAGAAATAAAATTTTGACAAAATTTTCTATAGAAATAAAATTTTGACAAAATTTTCTATAGAATTTAAATTTTGACAAAATTTTCTATAAAAATAAAATTTTAACAAAATTTTCTATATAAATAAAATTTTGACAAAATTTTCTATAGGAATAAAATGTTGACAAAATTTTCTGTAGAAATAAAATTTTGACAAAATTTTCTATAGAAATAAAATTTTGACAAATTTTCTATAGAAATAAAATTTTGACAAAATTTTCTATAGAAATAAAATTTTCACAAAATTTACTATAGAAATAAAAATTTAACAAACTTTTCCAAAATAAAATAATTGTCCATAAAAATTATTTTAATTTACATTATTATAGAAATAACAATTTTACAACATTTTCTGTAGAAATAAAATTTTGACAAAATTTTCTATAGAAATAAAATTTTAACAAAATTTTCCAACATACAATTATGACAGAATTTCCTATAGAAATAAAATGTTGACAAAATTTTCTATAGAAATAAAATTTTGACAAAAGTTTCTATAGAAATAAAATTTGGACAAAATTTTCTATAGAAATAAAATTTTAACAAAATTTTCGAAAATAATATAATTGTCCATATAAATTATTTTAATTTACATTATTATAGAAATACAATTTTGACAGAATTTTCTATAGAAACAAAATTTTGACAAAATGTTCTATACAAATAAAATTTTAACAAAATTTTCCAAGGTAACATTTTGACAGAATTTTCTACAGAAATAAAATTTTTGACAAAATTTTCAATGGAAATAAAATTTTTACAAAATTTCCTGTAGAAATACAATTTTGACAATATTTTCTATAGAAATAGCATTTGGACAAAATTTTCTATATACAATTTTAACAAAATTTTCTAAAATAAAATTTTTAAAGAATTTTCTGTAGAAATACAATTTTAACAAAATTTTCTATAGAAAAATTTTCGAAAATTTTCTATAGAAATAAAATTTTTCGAAAATTTTCTATAGAAATAAAATGTTAACAAAATTTCCAAAAATAAAATTTTAACAACATTTTCTATAGAAATAAAATGTAACAAAATTTCCAAAAATAAAATTTTAACAAAATTTTCTAT
>PGFW01020739.1:19785-31727 GCA_003123925.1 Haematobia irritans
TGGGCTTTTTGGGATTTAATGGCTTTACACACCCAGAGAAGGAATATGATAGCCTGAAACATGTTTTAAGAGCAAAATGTTATTTTTGGGTGGTGACCATGTAACATGGTTTTCGCAACCATGTTATTTTCTCGGAAACCAGGTTTTCGGGAAGCAGGTTATATTTGACGAGAAAATAACATTTTAGTGACAAACATGTTACATGGTCACCATACAAAAATAACATTTTGCTCTTGAAACATGTTTGAGGTGATCATATATCTTCTCTGTGTGCACGGGCGAGACTGTTTTTAAAATGTTTGGATGTAAAAATTATATATTTGGAACTCAAATTTTTAGCACATTTTTATTACGTGCAAGCATATAATGTTCATAAACTAACATTAAATGTTTGCGACATATATGTTAATATATTTGGATGCAAACATATATTAATTTAGAAATTCCCTATAAACCTATATGTGTATAGAAAGAGAGACCGAGCGAGTATGCTGCAAGTAAAAAAAAAATGGAAGTTTGCAATTGGAGCCTTAAAAATATATACACACAAAGAAAATTTCGCTAAAAATTTGTTTCTACCAGTGTATGCCTAAGGTGAAGCATAATATGTTTGAACAATTCAAACAATAGTTTGTTTGGACCAATCCTGAAAATATATGCTTGAAGCAGAATGTGTTTGGGAGTATATGTTACAGATTCGATTTTTTTGAAGGTGTAGTCCAAGCTCATTTTTCAATATATCTTGCATCCGTTCTGGCGATATGTTCAGATCACTACCAAATCCACTGCGGTGTGAATTTCGATCAAAGTTTGCTTCCAATTTTCGGATGATTTCCCAGTAACTGAGATGATATCCAGTTTTTCCCCAAAATGTAAAAACCTTACTTGCATGACATGTGGTTTTAACAAGACGATGTCACACAGCACACGTATAAATGGAGTTTTCGAGAGGCGAGTTCGGTGTACATTTTATTTCACGTTCGGGATCGGTCAATAGGTCATTTAGATCGAGCGATTTAACGCCTTGAGACTACTTTTTTTGGCCGGGATATGACAACGCTCATGTCTATATTTTCATGCACTTTTCAGATTTTTTTATATCCAAATTTTAATTTTATAGAGTTTAAATTTAAAGTAAGACATCTTCCTAAAAAGTTCTTTATATTCAAGAAGCCATAGCTGTGGCTTGGAAATCTCTATGAAAATGTAAAAAAAAACTGTTTTTGAGTGTATCTATGATGATTCAGAAAGTATTAGAAAAAAATCTCCATTCCATAATTAAACTAGATCTAAGGGTACAATTAAGAAAAGCTAACAATTAATAAAATTCCTTTAATTTTAAAATACTGTTTTTTTGCGATTTTTAATAAATTCCTTATATTCATTTTATTTATTAAAAATAAATTTTTATTAATTTCCTATCTTTGTGTAATTTCTCTTTCTTTTTTTCCAAATATTTTTCATACCTACGCACCATTTTTTGACACCGCTATCATGAACCCACAACCACCACTTTCGCTACCACTCACCATTAAAAATATCAATAACTCAATGACATAAACAAAAATGAAATCCTTTTAAAATACAAACCGCACTTTTTTTCGCAATTATTAAAATCATTTATGTATACGCGGGTGTTTGTGTATTGCGTGTGTGTGTGTATGTGTGGGTGTTTTTTCAATACTATTTCTGTGTACATGTGTGCATCTGAAAATCTATTTAAAAAAATCAAACAAACATCCTTAAAACCCGACCAAACAACTCTGACCCTAACGCACTTCTTCGTTCATGGGTGTTTTCGATTGGTTTTCGATTGGGGTTGCCTTGGATTATATGCCTTAAAACCTACTCAACAGCACACTTCCCTCGCTCGCCCTCTCGCATCCATGCAACAGATTTTCCACCCGGCCAACTTTATCGATCGAGTGAGAAATTCGATTCAACGGAATTCCACAATTACCAACAACAAGGTTTGCTGATTTGTTTGTTTCAATATTTCCGTTTATCTCCCCTCACACTTATATCCCCTCTCCCTTCATGACCTGAATGAAATATGCTTGCCACTGACATGTCATTTGATTTGATTTTAAAGCTTTCATGTTGCTCCCACCCCACCACAAAAAAAAAATTAATTAATTTAACAATTGTTGGCAAAAAAATGACCTTTGCAATTCTTCCATTACCCCCCATCCTCCCAAAAAAAAAAAAAAAAATACAAAATTCAAATTGGCTGATATTGTCCTTCGGAATCCTTTAGACTGCATTATGCCTTGTAATGAATTTCTTGTATAGTAGTAGAGTGGCTTTAGCCAACTGTAAAATTTAACTGCATTTGTCTTGCTATCAGTCAGTATTTGGCGTGAATGTCCTATGGCCTGATATTAAATGTATATCTATGTAGGTGTGTGTATGTGCGTGTTTTTTTTTTTGTGAAAAAGAAATGTAAATAATTTGAAACAAAACAATAATGTTGCATGTACTACTATTTGATAGAGTTTGTTTTTATTTACCTACTAATTTATTTTATTTTTATATAATTATCTACAATTAAATATAGAACAAATAACCAAACGAGTACAGCTTTCATTTTAGTTGAAAATGTATTTAATAATCATAAAAATTACAACAAAATAAATAATTAAATATAGAATTACAAAAACTAAATTAAATAGAATTAAAAAATATATTCTTAAGTATTTCTTAACATAAATACACATTACTAAAAAATAATTGAGTCACTAGTAATTAATATATACTACATAGGATTTTTTCCTATTCAATCACGAAATTAATTGATCCAAATAACAGGGATGATAAATTATGTTGACGAAAAAGTACTAAAATATATTAAAAATGTACTTTTCGAAGCCAAAAGGTGCTAAAATTACATAATATCAACATGAAGAACTATTGTAAAAGCTATACGTATATTTAATCTAGAAAACGCTTGGAATTTTTTTAATTTTCTGAAAAAAAATTATTTCTATAGAAAATTTTCTTCAAAAATTTTATTTCTATAGCAAAGCTTCTCAAAATTGTATTTCATAGAAAATGTTCTCAAAATTTATTTCTATAGAAAATTTTGTCCAAATTATATTTCTATATAATATTTTGTCAAATTTTATTTTCTCTAGGAATAATCTAGACAACAAATGTATCTCTATAGAAAATTTGTCAATAATTTATCTATCGAAAATTCGTGCAGAATTTTGTTTCGTTTTTTAACTATTCTATAGAAACATTGTTTGAAAATTTGGTTCAACAATTTATTCTATAGAAAATTTGTGTAACAATTCTTATTTCCATTGAAACTTGGCAAAATTTGTTTCTATAGTGAAAGTGTTTGTCAAATTTTTAATTTCTTATAGAACAGACTGTATTTTTTAAAAAATTTTTCTGTGCAAATTTTATTATCATAGACAATTTTGTCAAAATTTATTTCTATAGACAATTTTGTCAAAATTTTATTTCTATAGAAAATTTTGTCAAAATTTCATTTTATAGTATTTTTTTTTCATTTCATTTCTATATTAAATCTAGTCAAAATTTTATCTCTATAGAAAATTTTGTCAAAATGCTTATTTCTATGTAAAAGTTGTCAAAATTTTTTTCCATTTTTTTTGTAATTTAATTTCTAGAGATTTTTTTTTTAATTTGTCAACAATTTTTTCTATACAAATTTTGTAACATTTTAATTCTATAAAAATTTTGTCAAAAATTATTTCCTATAAAAATGTTTTTCAAAATTTATTTCTATAGCAAAATTTTGTCAAAATTCTTATTTCCTATATAAAATGTTGTCAAATATCATTTTATGGAATTTTGTTTCAAAATTTCATTCTAAAGGAATATCTAGTCAAATTTTATCTATAGAAATTTGCTCAAAATGTTATTCTATGTAATTTCAAAATTTTATTTCCATTTTTTTTTTGTTAATTTTATTCTATAGAAAATTTTTTGAAAATTGTTATCAACAATTTATTTCTAAATAGAAATTTCTCAAAATTTTATTTCTATAGAAAATTTTGTCCAAATTTTATCTTCTATAATAAAATTTTTTTGTAAATTCATTTTATGGAATTTTTTTTCAAAATTTCATTTCTAGTAGAAATCTACAAATTTCTACAGAAAATCTTTGAATTTTTCAACAATTTATTCTATATTAAATATTTGCAATATTTTATTCTCCTACAGAAAATTTTGCCTAAAATTTATTTCTATAAAATTTATGTCAAAATTTCATCTTATAGAATTTTTTTCAAAATTTCAGTTCTATAGCGAAATTAGTCAAAATTTTATCCTAAGAAATTTTGTATTCTATCTAAAACTTGTCAAAATTTTATTTCCATTTTTTTGTCATTTATTTCTATATAAATTTTTTGAAATATATTGGTCAAATAATTTATTTCTATATAGAAAATTTGTCAAATTTGATTTCTATAGTAATTGTCCAAAAATTTATTTCTATATAAAATTTTCTCAAAATTTTATTCTCATACACAAATTTTTGTCAAAAATTTCATTTCTATAGAAATTATTGTACATTAAATTTCATTTTATAGATAAATTTTTTCAAATTTCATTTTTATTAGAAATCTAGTCAAAAAAATTTTGTGTCAAAAATTTTATTCTATAGAAAACTTTGTCAAAATCTTATTTCTATAGATAAACTATTTTTTTTAAATTTTGATCAACATTTTATTCTAAGAGAAATGTTGCACACGAATTTTATTTCTATAGAAAATTTTGTCAAAATTTTATTTCTATAGAAAATTTTGTCAAAATTTTATTTCTATAGAAAATTTTGTCAAAATTTTATTTCTATAGAAAATTTTTTCAAAATTTATATTCTATAAAAATTTGTCAATAAAGAAATTTTTTTTGAAATTTTGTCAACAATTATTTCTAAAGGAAATTTTGTCACAATTTTATTTCTATAGAAAATTTTGTCACAATTTTATTTCTGTAGAAAATTTTGTCAAAATTTTATTTCTATAGAAAATTTTGTTAAATTTTATTTCTATAGAAAATTTTGTCAAAATTTTATCTCTAGAGAAAATTTTCTCAAAATTTTATTTCTATAGAAAATTTTGCCAAAATTGTATTCATTATAGAAAATTTTCCCAAAATTTTATTTCTAGAGAAAATAGTTTTCTCCAAAAATTTATACTCTAGCGAAATCTAATCAAAATTTATCTCCATAGAAAATTTGTCAAAATTTTATTTCTGTGAAAAATTCCTGTCAAAATTTTGTTCCATTTTTTAATTTATTCTTTATAGAACATTTTTTGGAAAATTTTCAACAATTTAGTTCTATAGCGAAATTTTGTCACAATTTATTCCATTACAAACTTATGGCAAAAATTTTTTTCTATAGGAAATTTGTCAAATTTTATTTCTATATGGAACAGATTTATTTTTATAGAAAATTTTGTCCACAATTTATTTCTATAGAAAATTTAGTCAAAATTTTATTTCTATAGAAAAATTTGTTAGAATTTTATGTTTGTAGAAGATTTTATTTCTATAGAAACTTTTGTCAAAATTTTATTTCTATAGAAAATTTTGTCAACAATTTATTTCTATACAAATTTTGTCAAAATTTTATTTCTATAGAAAATTTAGGCAAAATTTTATTTCTATAGAAAATTTGTGTAAATTTTATGTCTATAGAGATTTTAAGCAGCCCAATTCATGAATTTTCCGGCCATCTTCTCTATGACTCTGGTGCACGTGCGTTGTCTTGGTGGAAACAACACTTATTTTTCCTCATATGGGGCCGTTTTGCCGCGATTTCGACCTTCAAAACGCTCCAAATAACGCCATATGAAAGTCACTTGTTGATGGTTTTTCCCTTCTCAAGATAATCGATAAAAAATTATTCCATGCGCATCCCAAAAACAACAGAGGCTATTTACTTTCGCCAGCGGACTTTAGTCTTTCCACGCTCGGAGACGCGTCACCGTTCGCTGTCCACTCAGCCGACTGTCCGATTGACTCAGGAGAGTGTGTTCTGCGAGCCATGTTTCATCCATTGTCACCATATCGACGGAAAAACTCGGGGTATTACGAGTTAACAAACACCGCTCAGAATGATCAACACGTTGTTGATGATTACTGTTGCGCGGCCCCATTATGCACAGATCTTCAGCATATCCAAATATTGATGAATGCATATGAACCAACACGTTTCCTTTGATATCTTAAGCCTCTGCTACTGATCAACTTCATTTTACGGTCATTCAAATCATTATGGATTCTTTTGATGTTTCTTGGTAACCACCTCTTTCGGGCGTCCACTCGGTCACCGGTCCTCCGTGCTCATTTCACACGGCTGAATTGCCATACCAATCAATTATTGGTTGATTTCCTGGCGCAGAGTCCGAGAAACTCATTATCAATCCAAGTTTTATGCTTCCACCGTATTTTTTTTTTTTTTTTCCCTCAGTAAAACAGTATTTTATCAAAACACGAAATTCCTTTTTTTCCATTTTTCAACAATAACAAAAAAGTTGCTTCACAAAAGACGCTCTATCTACACAAGACTAATTGACTTACAGACGTGAATGTTGACACGAATAAATTTGAGGTTGGTACTAGTATAAAAGATAATATGCATTTAAACTAGCGGACGCCATCTAATGTTCAGACCGGGGACTTATCAGCCAACTGTTAATTGATCTTTTTCCTTCATATTTATATGTACCACTGTTCGATATTCGGAAACTTTTCTGTAGAAGTCAAATACGCGACAACATATTTTTATAGACTAGAAATCTATTGACAAAACTTTTTTTAAGAAGTAAGAACGTTTTAATAAACTTTTCTATAGAAATAAAATTTGCATAAAATATTACTCTCCAATTAATACGTACTCAATTTTCTATGGAGAAATTTTTGCTGCAAAAATTTTCTATAAAAAATAACAATTTTGAAAAACCTGTTCTATAGAAGACAAATGTGAAAAATATTTTATAGATGTTAAAATTTGACAAATTTATATAGAAGATAAATAAAATTAGAATATAAATAAAAAATAAAAATTTTAAGAACATTTATTTTATAGATCATAGAAATTTGATAAAATTTTAAAGAAGTACAAATATTGATAAAATATTCTAAAGAAGTAAAATTTTGCGTAGAAATTTTGAGAAAATTTTGAAAAAATTTTAAATAGAAATAAAATCTTGATAAAATTTTCTATAAAAATAAAATTTTTATAAAATATTGCTCTCCACATAAGAGGTTCTTAAATTTTTTATAAAAATAAAATTTTGTGAAAATTTCTAAAAAAAATCATTTTAAAACATGTTCTATAGAAGTCAAATGTGGACAAAATATTTTATAGATGTAGAAATGTTGACAAATTTTTTTAATAAAAGTAAATAAAAAATAAAATATAAATAAAAAATAAAATTTTAAGAACATTTTATTTTATAGACATAGAAATTTTGATAAAATTTTCTATAGAAGCACAAATATTGATAAAAATTTTCCAAAGAAGTTAAATTTTGGTAAAATTTTGTGTAGAAATAAATTTTGAGAAAATGTTAATAGAAATAAAATTTTGATCAAATTTCTATAAAAATAAATTTTGACAAAATTTTCTTAAAAGTAAAGTTTGATAATATTTTTGACTAAAATAAATATATGTCAAAGTTCTATAATTCAATATCTTTAAAAATTTTAATTTTGCGTGTTATCTTTCAGTTTCATTTTTAATGTTTTAAAAAATTAAAAAAAAAAAGATTATGTTAGTCTGAGTGAGCCTGAATCTTAAGTCGGGCTGCACGTTAACCTTTTGCCAAAACATCGTGACATGAAATTCGTTCTAAGGAATTTTATCACAATTGAATTTCTATAGGAAATTTTCAATAACATTTAAAAAAAAAATTTTTTTGTTTATATATTTTGCTGTGTACCATGACTTTTTGTACTCACTGCGCAGAACCAAAATATTGATTTATATGAAATTTTTTAAGAAACAAGAACAAATACACAAATTGTCCTTTTTTTAACCATTAATTTAGTTTCTCAGTTATACAACTATTATTTCCAAAGAAAATATCCAATACTTGCTTTATCGTGATCAAGAAGTAAACAATAAAATGTAACAAACAAAAAAAACGATAAAAACACTTCATAATTCCGTATTCATGTTTCAGCACCCTATGCTACAACTAGCCATAAGGTGCGAGTCACGCGTTTTCAATACAATGATACGCAGAGATGCAAACATTATTTGGCAGTATGGCATTTTTTTTTTGTCTTTTTTGTCCGTGGAGGAATTTGCTAAACTGTGATGGCAATGCCACATAGAGCCCATTATTACCATAAAATATCAGCACTGACACACTCGGACAGAGATCCTATTAACAAAAGAAAAATTCATCAAAGAAATTTACAATGAAATTAAAGCCAATAATTTAAAAAAAATATTTCTCATTCAAAATTAAAATCACAGCACACCGAAAAAACAATTTTCGATGGCATCTTTTGTTTTTTTTTTTCGCTTAAATGACCTTATCCATTGCAATTAGTAAAAGAAAAAAACCAAAACATCTCGTGAACAACGCCTATCAGAATACAATGACGCTAACTTTAGGAGATTTTTTGTTTTGTTTTACGATCAGGTTTCGAAAAATTTGTTTCTGGCCATAAAACTATATCGTTTATGCATTTCGTCTTTAAATAAACCTCCACCAGCTTCAGATAACGCTAAAACTAGCTTTAGGGTGAGAGAACGGGAAACCCTATCAAATAACATTTACTGACAAATTCCTGAACTTGTACAACTTAGAGCTAAAACACGCATAATCAACTGGTTCTTCAGGAACGATTGTTTTATATTTTTGTTTGCTATTCTCACATACACAAATGATAAAATCGCTATACAACGATGCAAGGTAACATCTAATCGCTAATCTTCTCCAATACACTGATAGAATAAACTTTTTAAATTAATTTTTGTCATTCAAATTGAGCCCAAAACAAATTATTTCATAGAAAATTTTGTCAAATTTGATTTCATAGTAAATTCTTGCCAAAATTTTATTTCTAAGAAAATTTTTGTCAAAATTTTATATTTATGTAGAAAATTTTGTCAAATTTATATTCTCTAGAAAATTTTGACAAATTTTTTCTATAGAAATGTACATTTTTTATTCTATAGAAAAGAAATTTGTCAAAATTATTTCTATAGAATAAAATTTTTGGCAAAATTTACTTTCTATAGAATAAAATTTAAATTTTTTTCTATGACAAAATTTTGAGAAAGTTATTTCTATAGAAAAATTTTGAAATTTATTTCTCTATTTATATCTATAGAAAATGTTGTCAAAATTTTATTTCTATAGAAAATTTTGTCAAAATTTTATTTCCATAGAAAGTTTTGTCAAAATTTTGTTTCCATAGAACATTTTGTCAAAATATTTATTTCTGCTCTAGCAAAATTTGCCAACATTTATTTCTGTGAAAATCATCGTAATACTTCTCCAATACACGTGAATTAGAATAAACTCTTTTAAATAATTTTTGTCATCAAATGAGCGCAAAAAACAAACTATTCTATAGAAAATTTTGTCAAATTTTATTCTATACGTAACTTTGCCAAAATTTTATTTCTATAGAATTTTTTGTCAACATTTTATTTCGCCTATAAAATTTTTTTCAAATTTTATTTCTATAGAAAATTTTGTCAAAGTTTTCATTTTTATAGAATATTTCTCAAAAATTTATTTTTATAGAAAATTTTCTCAAAATTTATTTCTATAGTAAAATTTGTCAAATTTATTTCTATAGAAAACTTTTAGTCAAAATTGTATTTCTATAGAAATGTTGTCAAGAATTTATTTCTATAGAAAATTTGGTCAATTTTTTTTCTATAGAAAATTTTGTCAAAATTTTATTTCTCTAGGAAAATTTTGAAAAATTCATATTTCTATAGAAAATTTTTGTCAAAATGTTATTTCTATAGAAAATTTTGACAAAATTTATCTATAGAAAATTTTGTCAAAATTATTTCTATAGAAAATTTTGTCAAAATTTTTTTATTTTTAATAGAAAAATTTTTCTCAAAAATTTTTATTTCTATAAAAATATTTGTCAAAAATTTTATTTCGATAGAAAATTTTTGTCAAATTTATTCTCTATAGAAAATTTTGTCAAAATTTATTCTATAGAAAATTTGTCAAAATTTATTTCTATAGAAAATTGTGGCTCAAATATTTTTCTCTATTTATATTCTAAGAAAATTTTGTCAAAATTTTATTTGTATAGAAAATTTTGTCAAAATTGTATTTTCTAAAAATTTGTCAAATTTTATTTGTATAGAAAATTTGTCAAAATTTTATTTCTATGGAAATTTGTCAATAATTTTATTCTATAGAAAATTTTGTCAAAAATTATTTCTATAGGAAATTTTGCCAAAAATTTTATTCTATCGAAAAATTTTGGTCACAAATTTATATTTTATAGAAAATTTTGTCAAATTTATTTCTCTAGAAATTTAGTCAAATTTTATTTCTCTAGAAAATTTAGTCAAGAAATTTAATTTCTATAGAAAAATTTGGTCAAAATTCTATTCTATAAAGTTTAAAATTTTTAACAAATTTTCAATATTTCTATATAATTATGCAAATTTTGATCAAAAATTCAAATTTATTTCTTAATAGAATTTTGTAAAAATTTTTTCTATAGCAAATTCTTGCAATTTCAGAATTTTCAAATTTTATTATTATAGAAAATTTTCTCAAATTTTATTCTTTATAGAAAATTTGTCCTAAAATTTATTTCTAATAGAAAATGTTTGTCAAATTTATTTCTATAGGAGAATTTTGTCAAAATTTTATTTCGTATAGAAAATTTTGAATATTCATAGTAAATTTATTTCTCTAGAAAATTTGTCAAAATTTATTTCTATAGAAAATGTTCTCAAAATTTTATTTCTATAGAAAAATATTCTCAAAAATGGTTATTCTCTATAGCAAAATATTGTCAATAATTTTTTCTATATAAAATTGTTCAAATTTTATTTCTATAGAAATTGTTTTGTCAGAAACTTTTATTTCTATAGAAAAATGTTCTCAATTTTATTTTTATAGAAAAAATTTTCCTCAAAATGTTATTTCTATAGAAATGTTTTGTCAAAATATTTAGTTGTCTATAGAAAATTTTTGTCAAACATAATATTTCTGTAGCAATTTTGTCAAAAGTTATTTCTATAGAAAGTTTTGTCAAAATTTTTATTTCTATAGAAAGTTCTTGCCAATAATTTTATATTCTATAGAAAATTTTGTCAAAATTTTTATTTCTATAGAAATTTGTCAAAATTTATTTCTATAGAAAATTTGTCAAAATTTTATTCTATAGAAATGTTGCCAAAATTTTTATTTCTCTAGAAACTTTTGTCAAAATATTTATTTCTCTAGAAAATTTGTTCAAAATTATTATTTCTCTCGAAAATTTTTGTCAAAAATTTTATTTCTATAGAAAAATTTTTTGTCAAAAAATTCTATCTATAGGAAATCTTCGCTCCAACCTTATTTCTAAAGAAAAATTTTTGTCAACACTTTATTTCTAAAGAAAATTTTCCAACACTTATTTCTATAGAAATTTTGTCCAAAATTTTATTTCTATAGATAATTTTGTCCAAAAATTTTATTTATATAGAAAATTTTGTCAAAGTTTTATTTCTATAGAAGATTTATGAAGTGCCTCTTATGTGAAGAGGATTATTTTTCAAAATGTTCCAAAACATGAAGAATTTTACCAAGCTACCAAACAGTAAAAAATATACAACAAATCTACAATTGGTGCTATAGCGTTGTACTATTTGTTGCATTGCATATCACCCTCCTGTTTCGACCAAATCCTGGCTATTTCTGGCTATTACTTCTTCAGATGAACAATTATTGGCAAATAGGAGCTTTGCTATATTGTAG
>PGFW01020741.1:3887-17204 GCA_003123925.1 Haematobia irritans
GGTAACTTGAATATAGAATCAATATTTTAATTCTTAAAGGGGCAGCTGCATTCCATTTTTAGGGATCACTTCATATAAACTAACAAACAATCGTAAAATTTATCTAAAGAATAATAAATGGAGGGATTAAATTTTGATTAAAGTGGTAGGTGTTAGGTAATTGTGTACGTATGTGTGGGTATGTATGTATATATAGGTAAGACAATATGGATATACTATGTATGTTACCTTGTACAGGTGACAAAGTCAATACGAATATGAACTACATATGGATGAAGAAAATAAATAATAAACTACTCGTATAAGAATTTATAATATTATTTAAACATAAAAAAGAAAATAAACAAAAATGTAATACTTTTGTTGGTCGTCTAAATTCATACTTGGTTATTGTAAAATCTAGTTTTCTTTTACTAAATACATACTGTATTTATAAATTTATTAAATACTACACACACTTTATTTCACGAGTGTACCTGTGTATCATCGTCATCGGTGTAAATAGTTAGTTATGTATGTATGTATGTGTGTATATCATCTATTGTAGATTGTATTATAAGATTTTAGGGTGTCATTGAATGTAGGACATTGAGTTAGTATAGGTTTTGCAGCTTACTATTAATTTTTCTTATTTTAAATTTTATCAAAAAAAAAAATTAAATTTTTAGATAACAGAAAGCCACATTTACGTTTCATGAAGTCCATTCAATTCAAGGCTTTGATGTTCCAGATTACGCTTGAGATCGGCAATTGTCGTTGTATTAAAGCAGCCTTATCTAGCTAAGTCGTGTTGTAGTTGGGTGGCTGTTGTGATTACGTCATGCTTGTGGTAGCGTCAAAATCGTCTTTAATCCGTTCATGACGAGAAATGGTTTTTGATCATGACATCTCCATTGTATGTATTATGATGTGGGTCAGCAATTCACCACTCCTGCTGCAAAAGTTTTTGAGTGATGATGTTTTAAGTTTTCTGTAATGCAGGGAATATAAAAAATTATTGATATAAATTGAAGATAAGATAAATCAGTAATCAAAAACAAGAGTTTTTAGCTGCAATCAGGAATTAATTTTTAATTCAAATTGCTTTAGTCAAGAAAATAAGAAAATCAATCACTGTGGTCATTTAAGAAGTTAATTAAAAATTATTCACAATAAATCTCTATTGTGAATGAAAGAAACGGCACTGTATCACATTTTAATCTGGCAATACCGAGCCAGTGTTCAAAAGGAAAACGGGTCAATATAGGTTTTGAATTTGTAATTTTTTAACTAAGACCAAAACCAGGAATGAAGCACACTCACCAAGCTTTTCTACACAACAAAAAAAATTTTTTTCTGATTCATCACGAAATTAATTGATCCAATTACATTTTAATTGAAATCTCTTCAATACCAGACATTGAATAGTATCAATTAAAAAATTATTGAAGGTCAATTAAAAAGTTAATTGATCCAATTAAAAAAATTAATGATACTATTATTTTTGTGATCGATTTTTGTTTCAATTAAAAAATTTGTTGAATCAATTAAATTTTTAATTGAATATATTTTAAAACTCAAATTTTAATTGGAAAAATTTTCGTGAATTTTTTTTGTGTGTATATAAATATCACTTCGGATTCAACCACGAAATCAATTATTTTATTATAATTAATTTTTTAATTGAAATTTCTTCAATAACGAAAATTAAAGTAACAATCACAATTCGAGATTAAAAAAATACTTGTTTAAAAAATTTATTGATTTCATTAGCAAACTTCAATTAATTTTTTAATTGATTCAATTAAAAATTTAATTGATGTTGATTGTAAAACTCAATTAATTTTTTCATTAAAATCGTAACTATTTTCACATTACTTACTTAATTGACTTTAGTATTTGTTAGTTCGCGATTAAACATGGATTGTGTCTGGACATAAATTTGTATTAAAAAATTTAAAAAAAAATCATCACATCACAATATAAGCCAAGGTTCGAAGATGGAGCTATTCGGGTTTGCTATAGCCCCATATTAAACCGACCCTCAATTTGGGGACGTATGGGCCTTCTTGCAACCGTAGTTTTAATGCGATTTGCCTAAAATGAAATCTAGAGTATTTTTTAGGACCACAATAGGTGTGCTCGAAAATGGTGTATATCGATCCATAGTTTGTATAGTCCCCTTATAGTGACCGATCTCCCGATTTTCACTTCTACGAAAACGTAGACTTTTACGATTTGGTCAGAAATTGGAAATGTACAGGTACTTTTAAGGACACAAATAGGTACTGCCGAAACATGGGTGCTGTATCGATCCATATCTTGGTGAGTCTAGAGGTCTCATCGCGAATAACTTTCACTACTGTATGCAATTCGCTGTCGAATATAGTACAAACACTATCTTTCTCTCAGAGCGCAGAGTATGTGAAGTGAAGAGAACACCTTGCTTGTCAAATACACACGTACTTATCCCGAAACAATATGTGTTTCCGAAAAAAAAGGAACAATAAAATGTAAGTACTTGAGCAAAAAGTACAACATGGATTCTATTCACTTCACGTGGTACCACAAGTATTCTCCAGTTATGTGCGAAGCAAAACTTTCCAATTATTATCTAATTCATAGGATATGTATGTATAATCACCATATTCATATATTTATGTATGTCACACACTTACATTAACGTTTGTCTTCTTTATAAACAAACTGAAAACATATATATTGAGAGTAACTGTTTTTTTTGTATTTCTGAAACTGCCACGTGGTACATGGAGTACTTCTATGAAGTGTTTGTTCTCGCAAACATACTCAACGTGATCACTCTCGTGTACACTTCCATAAGAGAGAAAGAGGAATATGTGTGTTGTTGCGTAGTGAAAGACATCAGAGTAGCAACAAGAAGTTACTCGCTGGCTTTTGGTGTTCATCAAATGTGTATTACAATAGTTTTACGACTCTTCCTAAAATAGATGTACTCCATGTAGCAAGAGTACACGGTGGGTACCTGGTATGCAAAAGAAATTTCCAGGACCCTAGTATAGTCCCATTCCACCACGGAGCCGACCTGGTGCAATGTTAGCATGCTCGCCTTGCATACACAAGTCGGGTGTTCGATCCTGCTTCACCGAACACCAAAAAGGTTTTCACCTGGATATCCCCACCTCAGTACATGCTTGACATTCATAATTTCAAAACTTCTCTAAGGGTTTTCACTCAAGTATGACCCGGTTCGACTCGGCGTATAAAGGATCCCTTGTCCACTGGAGCTTAATCATGGAATTCGCAGCACTCATTGGATAAGAAGAAGTTCACCAATGGAATACCAAATGGACTGAATAGTCTAAGTGAGCCTGATTAATCGCTCCACGACCTAACCTAAACCTAGTATAGTCCCCTTATAGGACCGATCTCCCAATATTTACTTCTTTGGTTCTAGAACCGTATATTTTCTTTTCGATTTTGGCCTGAAATTGAATCTAGAGATATTTAGACCACATATAGGTTGTTTGAAAATGTTACGTCCATTGTAGCCCCAATAGACGATCTCGTCCGATTTGTGACTTCAGGACACCCGCAAGTTTTATCATCATTTGCCGGAATTCAAAATTAAGGTATTTTCGGTGGTAAATAGTGTATCGAATATTGGTAGGATCGGTCAGTTTGTATTGTTTAAGCTCTCCGATTTCTACTGTTGGGTAGCATATGCACCTCAAAAAACAATCGGCTTCTTAAACATATGTTCCAAAACATATTTTGCGAGCAATAATATTATTGCCTACTCCGAAACATTAATATGGTTTGGGTTTTATGGTGAACATATCTTATATGCTTTGAAGATTGAGCCAAAAATATTATATGGCTTGGGAAGAATTTTTCCCAACCGAATTGTGCTCATTCCCTACATACTCGTAATTTTCACTTCCACGAAATTTTTTAGTTATGGCAACCTTTTTCTGACGTAATACAAATAATGTTGAAGAAATTTATTCACTTTTTAAATTTTTTAAATTTTACCTTCGCCTGCACGGGAGAATCGAACGGGAGAACCTAACAGTTTGGTAAGGCCAACAACTATCCACTGGGGGCTACGGTAGCTGTTATTAGTTCACCAGTATGATAATATATCGGGTTTAAGTTACATTTATATTAGCATAAGTTTTGAAGCGCCACGAGCCATAGCAAACATAAGCATTTTTTAACAAAAACATACATTTGTTTGCCACGTGGAGCAGTGGTTTAGCTATCGTCTGCCTTGCATACAAGGGTCGTCGGGTTCAATCCCTGTCCGACCTGAACATTTTTTTTTGTTTTTTTTTTTAATTAAAACATTTATTTATTACTTAATTAAATTTTTTTAAAATGAAATTCTCGAAATGGTGTGTTTTAAAGATTATAGGTCAGTAACAGTGCTTGATATAAACGAAATTGACTGATTTTTTGGATAAAATATTATTTTTCATTGCAAAAAATAACAATCCTTTAAAAAAAAAATGTTTTTGCTACCAAAACTTTAAAATTTGGGAAGGAAATCAAAAACTAACAAAAGGAGAACGTGGAGTCGAGTATAAACATACATACATAGATTTTATAATATACAACATAAATTTATTTAGGAGTGAACATTTTTTTACTAATTTAACACCATATCGTTGTAAAATTCCTTTTATTTTTCTTAATAATTCTTTTAAAGAAAATTAAAATTTTTAAATTTGTTTTAGCTGAAAACTCGACTTAATGCCCGGCTTTTATATTTGATGGTGTCCGTCAACTCCTCGTGGACTACTTTTTAATAAACACGGAAACTAAAGTTTGTTTTTTACATTTTACTGTGTAATTTTTCAGCTATTTCCTCCTTATTCATTTTTAACTGTCCCAACTCTAAAAACAGTATAAGTGCCCTTGTCGTTTATTTTTATGAAGATCCCTGATTTTTTTAACGAAAAATTGTGCCCATAATTGCCAAAATGATAAACAAAAACACAATGTTCACACATGAATAAATGCCTGCTCTCAAGGCGAAAACATATGCAGTTTGTTTTCAAATGTCTAGTCTCTTGTCCGAATGTCTATTCTCTTTATTCAATTAAATAACTATTATAGACTTAAAGCATATCAAATTTTTAGCCTGTATCATAAACATTTTCCGAAACAACATACAAGTGGTTTCCACAGAAATTGGTTTTTTTCATTCTCCTCGCTTTGTAGTGTGATATCTTTCGTCAACCCTCCGGGTTTCCATCTCTATTTCTTCTTCTCTATACTCTCTTTTGTCGCCTCTTCTGAATAAAATATCACAAACATATATAGTGTTACCGAATATTTGTTCATTTATATATGTTTACATTCACAAACATATTATTTTATGAAAACATTCATGCCCCAAACATAATATCATTCTAACAATATCTAACGTAGATGCCCAAACATTTAGTTGTTAGTTTAGGAACATTACATGTTCGGCACTTAAATATATTGTGGTTTAAAATCGTGCCCGAACTACATTTTTGTTTAATATCGGAACATATAATAAAACATATTTTTCTAACCAAGTGTGTTTGCTTGGGAGAGTATACTGTCACAAATCCACGTGAAATTCTATACATGTATCTTTCAATTTAACCTGAATGAAGAATTTGTCTAAGGAAAACAATATATATTATTTATTTCATGGTGGTGGTATTTAGAGATTCGGCCCAGCCGTATTAATGTTTTAATTGACTTATTTCTAGATTTGGTTTAAAAAGTTAATTGTATCAATTTAATTTTTGAATTACAACTTTGTTTTCAATTCAATAAACTTTTTAATTGAAAATATTTTTGGTGATATTTTTTTCTGTGGCATATATAATAACCTATAATACCACTTAACTCTATAACATGTGAGGTACTAACCTTCTCTACTGTTGGCCTGACTCCTAAGCTTATTGTGATCAAATGTGGCATGTCTCTTGTAAACTTTCCTCTTTACAGGTTCACTTTGTGGACAATAATTATATGTTATTTTTGGTCCCATTGTGTGTTTTATTGTATTATGATTCCTGGCATCATTGTTATCATTCACATTTGACTCGTTTTGGATTTTCAAATAGTTATGATTCACATGATCATTGGGATTTAGCACTTGTATTACTGCATGACCCTGATGATGGTAATCTTGATCGGAATCGCTGAATTGCTGATTAAATGTCTGTATTTTCATATTGATTTGGGGTGTAGTTAAACGTCTCTGCTGTATGGGCGATACTGAAGGACTTAGATTTTGTGGAGTTGTCAAACGTCTCTGTTGCATGGGAGATGCCGAGGGACTCAAACTTCGACGATGGACTAGAGGTGAATTTATTGAATTTTTCCTTAAACCCGGTTCGGGAGAAATATTTTGATTAATAAAATTGGTCAAATGGGTTTTACGTGGACTACAGGCACCCAATTTTGGACTGCCTGGTGGTGATTGAGTTTCCAATTTGAGCATTTCAATACGCTTATTAACAGCTGCCGTTAGTTCTTGATCGCTTAAATCGGAAGATTTTGATTTCGATTGAGCCTGCTGTTGCTGTTTCTGCAAATCTATTTCACAATTTTTAATCATTTCTACCCTTTTATTTGCCAAAGGATTTAGACGGCGTGGACTGGCCACGGGAGTTTCACGTGGTATACTGTGATACAAAAAAAGGAATATTAAAAATAAAATTAACATCGGTATAGGACTATTGGGCTATATATGTATACCTCTGAACACTATTCCTCATTGAGGTGAGTATAGATTCTGCTTCCATTATAAGTTGCTTGTATTTAACATCAGCTTCAAAATCAGCTCTCAATAAAGCCTTTTCACTTTCAGCTATGGTCATAAAACGATTCTCTTTTACATCCGTAAATACCAAGGAACTCGAACGGTGGGACAACTGGTGTGGTGTTGTTTGGCTATAACTGAAGTAAGGAAAGAAATTATATATATATCCATCATCAAGGTCTCCAAAAGTAAAAATACTTGCTAATATTTCCAACACATAATTACCTTTGCCTATTATTGATGTTCGTATTCTTTCGCAAACATACTGGAGTACCTCCCACACTACGGGTTTCACGTGGTTTACGTATGGGCGATCGACAATTATCCCTACCCTCGGAGCTCTTCTTCCGTGTCTTGTGGAAACGTTTTCTTCTACGCTGGGCACTTCCTGCAGCAGCTGTTAGCAGCGATTGTTCGCCCGATGTTTTCATACTCCTAGCACCATGTCTGTATCGAATCGATGATGCCTTACGTTGAGGCATTACAGGGCTACCATTGATGTAGTAACATTTACCCAAATTCACTTGGTCGCGACGTACATCGTGGATTTCTTGCATAGAGGATGTATCAATAAAATCAATATCCAATAGATCGTCTGTATCGCATTCATCGCCGGCATCTTGACCGGTATCTAAAGATGATAATTTCGAATTTATCATCCAACCATGCTTTATATAATAAACATTGTGTAAATTTACAATCTTCAAATTACACTAGTTACAAAACAAGTAATACGGCCTGTTAAGTTCGGCCAGGCCGAATCTTATGTACCTCCACCAATGGATCTGGTAAAACTTCTACGAAAGACTTGTCATCCCACAAATTCAACTCACTCGGGGAATTGTCTCAAGAGGCCTCCAAAACCAAATCTCCGGGGGGAAATTTTTTTTGGTTTATATGAGGGCTTATAAATGATTATGGACTATATGGCATCACTTTTTGCATCGTTGTTAATATCATATCACTACCACCCACGTTACCAAATTCCATACCAGTATCAGATTGATTTTGCTTCTCAAAAGCACCGGAGGCAAATCTGCGATCGTTTATATGGACCTAATTATTATAATTATGTACTGATTAAGAACTAATTCCTGCATGTTGCTGATACATTATCTAACATCCACTTACCAAATTCACAATGGGAAGCAATTTGCTTTCCAAGGTGCCGAGTTCAAATCTGGGATCGGTTATATGGGCCTATAATATAATTAGCGACCGATCATCGACCAATATTTTGCTGGTGTTAGCCCATATCATCATACATTCACTAACCAATTCAACTGGAATCAGAAGGAATTTGCTCTTCAAGAGGCTCCGGACGGTCATAATCTGTGATCGGTATATATATGGCTAATATATAATTATGGATACCGATATCGGACCTAATTTTTGCATGCATTAGCAGACCCATATACTAACATCATCTGTACCAAATCTTCAGCCGGATCGAAGAAATTTGTTTCTCTTAGACGCTGCAAGCCAAATCGGGGATCGGTTTATATCGGGCCTATTATAATAATTATGGACCGATATGTACAATTTTTGATGTTTATAGGACAATACTAACACATACCAATTCCGCGATCGGATGAATTGTCCTTAGAGGCTCCGCCAGCCAAAATCCGGATCGTTTATATGGCCAAAGATTATAGACCGATGTGAATCAATTTCTGCATGGTTTTAGAGACCATATACTAATTACCCATTACCAAATTTCAGCCGGAATCGGATAAATTGCTTCATCTAGCGCCTCGCAACGCCAAAATTTTGGGGTCCGTTTATATGGGGCATACGTTAAAAGTGACTGATAGCCCTATTGCAATACCATTGACCTACCATCTAATAACAACTACTCTGGCCAAGTTTCTTTCAATGTCGATTACATTGTTTCGTTTGCGCAAGTTATGATTTCAAACAGACGGCACGACGGACATGCTCAGATCGACTCAAAATTTCACCACGACCAAGAATATATATACTTATGGGTTCTAGATCAATATTTCGATGGTGTGTTACCAAACGGCAAGACACAAATTAATACACCCCCAATAGTGTGGGAATAATACATTTTATGTACATTCTATGATATATGACTTTTCTTATGTATTTATCTAACAAATATGAGCACTCGCCCACACAAAAAGTCCACTCGGCCACACAGAAAATGCATCTTTTGTGGGTCCGGTGGCTTGTATTGCATAATTTGACATACTTTTTCTTCTAGTTTGTCTTATTACTTACGTGGATACTTTTTCCGGCGGAATTAGGGCCACTGTAAAACAGGATTTTTTTGAAAAGTTGCCCTTTTTTGCATCAATATTGTTGAACCACTAACTTATAATCGATTCAATTATAAACGATACGATTTCTTCATCTCATTATTGTTACCTTTACAGTACCAACAACGATAAAATCGGACATTTCTAACTCGAGATTATAATTGTTACTGAAAAACGAGCGGAAAAATAAAATTAGTGAATCTCAAAAATGTCCATAAAAAAATCTTTAATATTTGTTTTGAATTCAGCAATCAAAAAATATAAGAAATGACATATCACAAATTTAATTTTCCGTATACAACTTAGTTTTATTAAAGTTTCTATGCTAAATCTAAATTAGTGTCCGAACCCATGTTAAAAGTATATGAGCTCGCGCGGACAAATCCCACACTCTTCTGGCCTCAAATTTTATTATATCAAATATTATCTAAAAATTGAAAATTTTTTTTTTTTATATTAATTTAAAAAAGTTCTACACACTTCCCCTTCTCATATTACTACATATTTTCTTCCATTTTTCGTTGCAGTCTTTAAGGAATAACCAAAGAATCCTCCAATGTGACTACTGGGATCATCAATATTAAAATATCAAAACTCAAAATTCGATTAACTGAAAGAGCAACCTTTGCCATTTTTAACCGGTAAAGCCAATCAATCCATCACCACCTCGTGTAGCCAAACATACAGCAAACGACCGAAAATGTTGGCTCCAAATTCGCTCTTGATGGACAATCACATTTGAGTCTCGCTAAAAAAATAAAATAAACAAGCGACAGTATCGAGCAAGGAAATAACACAACTACAACAACGAGTCACGACCCACAGATAACAAAACATGCTGCCACAGGATTTACAATTTACCTACCATCATAGCAATGCCTTTCTAATAGCTCATCATCGCCCTATATAAGAGGTAGTGATCTCAAAACAATCCCGTGCCCAATCACACAGTTGTACTATATTCATCCAATCCTGTACAAGGAGGAAAGTTCAACCCATATCAAAGTCATGTAAGACTGATCTAAGGCATATCACAATATCAATATTATGAACCTTAATTTGTTGGATTTTTGTGCGTTATAGGACTCAAAGCGTTATGAATGCAATCAACAATAGGAAAAGTTATTCTCCGAAATCGGATAATTCCTTTATGCTCGCACTAACATCATAGTCAACAGTATTTGCTTAATCATCATACCGCCTCCAAACAACTAGGAAAACTATGCGATGAAATCCTTATCAGTCAACCCAATCAGCAGTGCCCTCAACAAGCATCACAACAGCATTTCAGCTAATGTTCTACTTCCATTCGTTTTCCTCGCGTGTCCATTCAACGGATCCAAGAACCATCTCATGCATTCAACCCACAATAATAATAATAATAATCAAATTGCAAATCCTGGGAATTATCCAATTGGATATGTCCAATGGCACATGTGCTGAACGTAGAGCTTCCTACCACTCCTCCGATGGATATGATGTGTACACTATGAAAGAATAAACCCCTTGATTAACATCCTGAAAATGCTACAGATATTTTGAATAAACATTGAAAGGCCAAAATCGAACAGTTCCCACAGGGCCCGGACAAGGTCTCCCCGTATTCTCGGATGAAAGCAAAACAAGGGATGATGGCTTCGACCAATAATGACTCTTTTACCGTCGAAAATTCAAATATCCCACCGTCATGTTTTTCGTACATGCAGAGCGATGTATACCCAGCAAGATCTAATTCATCCATGCAAATTCGCAGACTCGTAAGGACTCGGACCAAATTTCGCAATGTTCCATGTTATCGGAGTTCCCATGTTACCTATCGTCCCAGAGATCTATTCCACGGGCTACCACAGATTGTAATCGCCGGGAGCAGTTATACACCACCAGAATACTTATGTCAATATGAGAACTGTACTCCATACTTTCAAAGAGGTCCAATCCTTGCCATAGAAGCTCAACCATAAGTTTGTCCTTAATAATAATAGAAGAAATTCTCCTATTTGATCATTTGTAAGTGAAAAGAATAGTAAAATTTCTACGTTAAGCCGGACTTAAATCAATATCTGTTTTTTCTGCAAAGCCCAATAACAACGTTTGCCTCATCTTAATCTGAGGAAATGAGGTGGTTCTCATAAACACCACCCAACATCAATAATTCCTATGAAAGTAGGCAATCACAATTAAATATATCCTTTGGAAAATGCCCAAATATGTATCATAGTCCCTTGCCCATAAGCGAAACACCATGAAACCACACTATAAGGATTGAATGTAATGTCGTTCCGAGAATAACCTTAGAATGCAATAACATATTTCCCTTTTGATTTTCATTGCCAGCTCCATCACCTCCCCCAAGAGCCGTATCCCCACTAAATCCTTGTATTCAACCACGAAACCTCTTTCATCAGTTCGCACAAAATCACAAACACTGGCTCCATCCCCATGATCTCTGCTGCACTTATGAGTGCCATCACAAATTTCATGTATGATCTATGTCCCACTTCATCACACTCTCATCGCCTTATCGATCCATAACACTTAAACAGATTTCATCGTATATCGTGCCTATTGCTATTCACTAAGTCAAGTATGAATATTACCCGGCCAGTAGGTTGTGAACATCGTGCATTATACAGGCCACTACCATGCAAGTAGCATTAATCATAAGCAGATGTCACTGCCACTAACCAATTGTGAGACCAGCATTAACAAAACAGGTAAGAGTAGCACAAGTGTGTCATGAGCGGCAAACAACAAAAGAGAACATTAACATGTAAATTATAATCAAAAAAACCATCATTCTCTGTTTTTTCTTCTATGCCACCTACACAACATCCGCACCTTGCCTAATCACCCCATGCATCAATCAGCAGTATGCATCGGCCTGTGTTTTCGTCGAGGGTCCTCATCCTCTTGACTGAAGTGAAAATGCATCAAAGTCTTACACACAACACGGGAACGTAAACGCTCGTTGCAAATGCTACAACATACCATCTACCATCATCCTGGGCATCCTAGAACCTGCTTGCCCGTTTGTTCATCCACAAAGAAACAGCTGAGGCTCTGTTTGTGTTAGCTATGCATGATACACACTCAACGACATGATGGAAAATTTGATAGATTACATTACGACGAACAAGAACTACTTTTTGATGTGAGTCGAGTGTGTGATAAGAAAACGTGAGTAAGGGCGATTGATTGAAATCATTTAATCACCCTAGCGACCTTGAAGTTTATTTCGAAAAAATAAACGAGCAAACTTAGTATTAATAGCTTGGAAGATGATCTTGTATCTGCTGACTGTAAATAATCAAATTAAATCGGACATATGTCAAGATTGTAGGAGATTTATAAAGTATGGTGGTTACTGCATGCATAATTAATTTCAAATTAAGACAATAATGTTCAATAAATTCACTCGTTTTGGGTGTTATCAAAGGCTAAAATCTCGAGATCACCACAATTAATGAAAAATACAATATTTCTGGAATCAAACTTGTGCATAAACATTAAATCTCTGCAATACTTATCTGGTCCATAAACCTAATTAGTTTCTCAAAGAAGTCATCTCCTTACGGAGTTGATAACCCCGTTGGGGGGAAAAATTTACACTAGTGGAAGAGGAACTAGTGGTTCGAGAAAAGCTGAAGAATGATAAGAGCCTTAAATCTAAACTTTAATTTTCAAGTCGGAGCTTCTTGTGTCTGTGACACGTCCACTCTTTTACGAATGACATGCTTTTGGAAAATTCCTGGTTATCTCAAGCAGTTGGCAGCCGAAAACTTAAAGTGATCTTCAAGGATAGTTTGTTATTCAGAGATATCATAGGACAAGAGAGAGTCTTTTTTGAGTTCTTTTTATGTGCCTGAACAGATGATCTTATGCTATTTAAACACAATCATAGCGACTGTCGGTAGTCGAACACTTTTGCAATAATCTTATGGGAAGTCAGGATATCCTCAATAACAGTGCCGTATAATATAAAATTCTAATTCTTGCGCTCTCATATAACAATCCTTGATAAACCCAGTCTAGACATTTTTTTGCTTGCCAACCAGTTATCTTTTATTTTCATCGCTGAGAATTTAAGACTATCGTCGACATGGTTTTGATTTACCACACAGGAAGGTTGTTTAGTTTGCATACTGTTTTTGTGGACAAAAATACATAGTAGTACGAAAATACCTTGTACAAAATACAGTAATTAAATTTAAACTCTTTTACCTTTCGCTGAGTATGACTCTGATCCCACTCATTTTCCCACCGAAT
>PGFW01020745.1:38650-50154 GCA_003123925.1 Haematobia irritans
CGCCATCGAATCAATGTGACTTATTAATTAAGCCTAACGATCCATAACATTCCAAATCAACAAAAGAATCAACTCTTTTCAATAACGAGCCCCGTATACTAATACCGAACATCAATAGGCCTAGACCTAAAGATCAGCATAAACTTGCATTTCCTCAAGTTCAATCCATCGAATTTACCTATCACCATCATCAAGCTATCCAAATCACCTTTAATAAATGCCCTGACAGATTATCAAACGGGGAGAAGTAAAACTTGAACGTCATCGCCATATCATCAAAATCCAGAGTTAACTCACGGATCTGAGGTTAATCGGTTGTATAAATAACAAATAAACAGTCCCCAAATTGACTACCGACGGCACACCTGATGGCACATCAAAGCACCTTGAATTTAGATCACCCAAAAGACACACACCTGGCGTACGGCAATCAAGATATCGATGCGAAATCCAAGCAAGTGTAGAAAGTTTTGGTCAATGCAATCTGGCCTCTATATAAACAAGAGCTTATGAATTACCCGGGTCAAAGGCCTACTAAAATCGTCGTAAATAACATGAGTCTGATTGCCCAACAACAAACTGATTAATAACTTCGGAAAGTAAATTCCACCAGCTCGTTAGTTAGTCGATAGGCCCTTACGAAAAACCATGCTGGCAAGGATCCAGGTATCGAAGAAATGCGCATGAGACAAATCATCGTCACCATCTTCTCAAAACCTTGGGAATAGCACTCAATCTTGCTATACCCCTATAATTACCCCACATCAAGGGGCTCCCCGACTTATGAAGTTGGTCGACAAAAGGATGCTCCTCACTTAGAGGGAAATAACCGAATCAAATGAACTATTAAAATAACATCGACAATGGAGGCAGAGAGACATTCGGACAAAACTCACGATTTATCCAGACATCCATATGTCTGGACCAACACTGGTAGGACGCTCACCACCCATGCAAATCCCAACACAGACAGACTATCAGTAATGGAATTGCCTCACCCTATCATGCATACCTAATAAATAGGGATAGCCATCAGCATCATAAGAACCATTCCTATAAACAGATTCAAAAATAGCCGCTCGAAACAGTCCTCCAGGACTTCGATGGAGCTCAACCATAAGGTCAACTCTAACAAAATCTAAAAGAGACTCGGTTACAATGAATGTCACTCTAACCTATATCAATGTAACGAACTAACACGCCTTGATTCATAATTATAAAATATTGACCTAGGAGCAGACACGAGCATAAAATCAAAATCAGATCCCGTCTTATAACGTCAAAATATATTCTACATTCCTGTCTGTCAATACAAGGAGAATACCGATTCCCTAGGGGAAATCCACCTTCGCTAGGAACAGCGCGACAAAAACGTCAAAACTTGTAGAAATTATCAAACAGCATGATTAGGTTAGGTTATGTGGTAGGGGCGATGTATCAGGCTCACTTAGCTATTCAGTCCATTGTGATACACAGTGGCTTATCTTCTACAACTCGTAACTTCTCTCTTTCACTGAGTGCTGCCCTCCATGTTAAGCTCAATGACAATTCAGTGAAACTACTTAGAAAAGCTTGAAATCTCAGAACTGTCACCAGCTTACTGGACTGGTTGGGGATAAGTCCACGCTGAAAACTTTTTTGGTGTGTCGGGTAGACAGGAATCGAACACAAGTATGCAAGGGTGGACATGCTAACATTGCACACGGTTGGAACAGCACATAGTCGATATCAGATAACCGTCACGACTACAAAACGAGCCCAGTCAAACACCCGAAAGAAGGAATTCAAACATCGAATACGTCTTCTTAAAAATAGTGAAATAATACCTCATCCCGAGCAGCAACCATTTGAGACTCATGAGCAACATCCAAGAGGGAAAGAGAGAAAGCAGGGTGATACCTATCCTCAGGATAAGAAACAGGATCACATCTGGACAAATCAAAATTATAAGGATCGCCTACAAAACCAAATCGAAGAATCTTCCAAGCGATTCAAAACTCCATATGATCTGACCAACCAGATCAAGAAAAGATTCAAAAAAGCGATCACCCTCATTCGCTCCATCAGAAGTAGTCAGTGGTAAGGTCAGCAAGCTGAGCCAAGACACCATAGGGCAAATTAAAATCGCCCAAACCACGATCTGTCCGAATATCACCATTGAAATTGACATTATTTTATTGCACAAATACGCATATAGAATCATTTCGAAGCCGAGGAATATATGAGGAATGTGACGAATAACCTTAAAAATCCAGAACATCTACCCTTACCGCAATCGAAATTCTATACTCGATCAACACGGTCAATAACCAATTCGACTCAGGAGAGGAGGTGTCAGGACACCCTATGGGACGTCGTCGTTGCCGTGTTTCATTGAGCTCTCATAAATGAACCTTCTTATATTAAGAGTATCCCTTTAGAATTACTGTAAAAGAAAGTTGATATACTCATAAAATATCTGTGTTGGTCATGTCGAAATTAATCAGAACATAGAACAGTGAATGTTAAAAAAATTTACTATTCTATAAAGTAAAAATATCAAACAATCGCCAAATACGTTTAGTGTGCATAAAAAGATAATCAAAAATCATACCAAAAATAGAGAGTTGCTTCTCAGAGAGTAACAAACGTCAAACAAATCATAAATATAAGTTCTTCTTGTGCTTAATAAACATTCATCCCTTAAACGTTAAATTCAAATCAAACATAAAATATAAATATTACGTAAATTACCGCACTGCATATAAAATCAGTGAAATATATATTTACAAACGTAAACAGTATGCAGCAAAATTTAATTACAGCAAACATTGCTAACGAAATTATAAAAAAAAACTCTAATTCAAATTCAAAATAAAACGAAACAAACTCTAATTGTCACCTCGATAATAAAACCACAATAAATTAAGAAGATTACCTGGGAACTCTTGACAAAACGAAAATTAAAATAAATCAATAACAATGATACTAGGAAAGTCCCAAATATTCAAAACGCGAAACGCGGGCAAGGGAAAGAAACCCAAAACTTTTTAACGGTTCGGCACAAGACTCTCACGATTAGCACTTTTCGTTAATGCAGCATAATGAGATACCAGTTTGAAAACAAAATCAGGTTAATTCAAAGTGCTATGCAAATATCTCATTTAGAGATATCTTGAAATTGCGATTCCGCAGGACAATTACATGTAAAAATTAATGGTTGGCAGAATTGATGTCAACAAAATCATCCAACGGGTAATCGGACGTTTGGACACAATTGTCAGGTGAAGTGAGATACAGGTAAAGTCAGAAATTAAAAGACTTCAAACTACAGTCTCTCGTCAAAGAGAACTATCCTGCATTGCATGTGACAAGTCCGTATAAATGGAATCATCCATAGGATGCGAAATGAAAAATACAAATTATAAATAACTATAACAAAATAATGAAATATCCCATGGCCTCAATAATACTTAATGCGCCTTTACAGCTATCAGTTATTCGGACGACACGTTGTCGTGTGAACCTATCCCATATTATCGAACCGGCACCAATCGATACCTGCTGCATGTTTATGGGATCTACACATTTCGATTATTTAGTCATCGCCCGACAAGTCGTATCGATCCGACACACTGTAAGATTCTTTAACACACCACGACATTCCGTCCGGAATAACCTGATAATCTTAAAGCGCATAAGATGCTCACAAAAAAATAAAAACGCCAAAAACACAAATCAACAAATACAAGTTATTGACAAAGTTTTGGACCACCAAATAACAATACAAGATTGACAACACCGCGTTTGAATAAATCATGTATTGTATGTATAACCATAGAACACATTAATTACCATACGGGCTTTAATCGATTACCGTGCAGTTATTTGGATAGTTAGACCAACCCCGTCAATGGTAAATATCAATACGACATGGTACAGCCGGTACGCAAAGCATGAAAGTACCATTCGGTTATTATGAAATACAAAATGGTATTAAAAATAAAGGGTGATTTTGTTAAGAGCCTTGATAACTTTTTTTTAAAAAAAACGGCATAAAATTTGCAAAATCCTCATCGGTTCTCTTATTTGAAAGTTAGATTGGTCCATGACAATTTCCACTTTTTTGAAGATAACTGTCATATTAAATGTTGACGGCTGACGTCTTAGGTGTCCCATGTCGGAATTAGGTCCAATTTTGGGCAACATTTTTCGAGACCATTTTCGGCCGGAATAGCCAGAATTTCTATCGGACAATGTTTGTCTTCCAAAGCTGGAATAGCTTGCTGGTTATTATAATGTGACTTTAGACTTGACGTAAGCCCACAAAAATAAGTTCATAAGGGTTCAAATCGAATGATTTGGTGGCCTAACATATACTGGTCCATTTCTTGAGCATGGAATTGTTCTCCGAAGTTTTCCTCAAAATGGCCATAAGAATTCGGACGACTGTGTGGCATGTAGCGCATCTTGTTGAAACAATGTCAAACCAAGTTACAGTTCTTCCAATTTTTGGCACAAAAAGTTTGTTAGCATCGATCGATAGCGAATCCGCATTCACCGTAACGTTGCGTCACAAACACAATTACTTTGAAAAATACCGGATCCAATCGATCTCTCTCTTTCGCCCAAAACCACGATCCTGTCCGAATCACTCATTGCAGACATAATTTATTGCCACATAGATAGAATATTCCGAAGCCGGAGGAATATGTGAGCATTATTACCCCGTCACATTATAACACACTGAATAGTGGAGCATTCGTGGCGTCAGCTACTGTGCCTACTGATCCTAATATATTCTATTCTCCTTTAAATATACCTACAAATCTAATAGATGCTGCACCAAGCCATGAAGAGTCTTACCCTCAATGAAGAATATTTTTGCTGCTCGTTTTGCTCCTGAAACAACTGAAGATGATATTCAATTATACAGTAAATCTAAACTGAATGCAAATGTTGACGCCAAGGTATCTAAACTGCAATTTATGGAGAGAAGGGACAAATCATTTAAAATGTTTGTGCCTCAGGACATTTTTGATTCTATGGTTAATCTGGATTTCTGGCCGTACATAGCTGTAGTTTATGAATTTGTTTTCAAAGATAGAGTTGTCCATTTACCTCCCCGTACTGTCGATCAATCAAAAAACTGAATAAAATCTCGTCTGATATAAATTTTATTATGGTTTATCAGAATGTTAGGGGACTGTATAGTTTTGGCTTAATTTACTGATTTTAATTACGATTTAATTATATTTACTGAAACCTGACTTCAAGCAATGTCTTGAATGCTGAAATCTTATGCGATAGATAACAAATTCATCATTCTGAATTTATCGAAAACATATTGAAGGATGGTCTTTTTCAAGTCAGAAACATTCTAAATTATAAGAATAAATTATTGGATTTAATTCTAACGAATGAACTAGAAGAAGTATTTCTATCACACATCAATGCTATTGTAAATCCAGAAGACGCTCATCATCCCACTATCTGTATGAATATAATATCTTTAAATATGTCCTATTTCATGATATGTACGAAATAAAAACTGAACGAAAACTGAAAAGAATACTGTTTTTAAAACTGACTACGGAAAACTGAACTCCTTATATGTAAATGTAAATTGGCATGATATATTGTCCCATGCCAAACACATTCTTGAAGGAATCAATAAATATATTTTATGAAACTTTGAACTCTTCATTCGGACATCTGTCCCATTAATTCGCGTTATAATTACACTGGTTCCGCCAACGGAACAACAAAAAATTAAGTAACTTAAAAAATCAGGAAGAATAAACTTTACAAAAAGTATAAAAAAATCTGGCTCAGCTACTGATTACGCAAATTACTCAAATCGCCGTTCGGAATAAAACAGCTTGTGGAATAGGACAATCGTACAATAAATTACTATCAAAAATCTAACAATTGAATTAAAACTCAATCCAAAATCAATTTTACAATAATTCCAAACGTTCTCGATTGAATGTTTAATCCAAAAATCTTCAACTATGGTACGTTGAGAGGCTGATATGATAAGTATCTTAGTTATGTAATATGCTCTTTCAAGTTCTTTGCAAACAACAATACTCCCAAAAGGAATTTCATACAATGCTGAGTTGTACCATAAAGATAATGGAAAACATTCACACTCTCACTCCTCTTATATCTCCTAATATTGTTGCTGAGTTACATTGGAAAAGATAAAATGTGTCTTTTCATCCGCGGGCCTTGATGCGTATCCCAGTAAACATACTAAAATATTATGCTCATTCCCTATCGACTGCTCTTTCTATTCTATTTAACGAATCTTTGCGAACTGGTATCGTTTGCCCACTTCTGTGGAAGGACTCATTATCATTCCACTTATTTAAAAGTGGAAACAAGTCTTCCAAAACTAATGGAAGAATATGTATATCTGATATTTTGTTTCATCAAAGTCTCCTCTTTTCTATCACGCCAAACAACATGGCTTGTCCGTAAATTTGCTTCAACCCATAATCAAATTCTTGGAACTGACCACAACGAATAATGACGGGTTTAGAAATCGTTTTAACAGCACACAAAAAAAATTTTTCTGATTCAATCACGAAATTAATTGATCCAATTAAATTTTTAATTGAAATGTCTTCAATCACGGAAATGATAGTACAATCAATTAAATTGAGGCGCAAAAAAAATTTGCTTAAAAAATTATTTGATCAATATACAAAATTTCATTAGTTATATATTTTATTGATTTGCATTCAATTAATTTGACAAAACTTAATTGATTTGTTAACTGCATTAAACTCTTTAATTTATTAAATAAAAAAGGTCAACTATTTTCAATTACATTTTGAATTGGCTTAGAATTTTTATTTGGATTAACAATTGATGTTTTAAAAAAAAATTTAATAAAAATTTTAAAAAAATGTTCATCACTTTTTTTAAACTGACTCTAGTTCTTCCCGATTTGATAAAATTATAAATTGTATCAATTAATTTTTAATTTAAAAATTTTTTAAAATTTCAATCATTGACTTAATTTAACTTAATGTTCTATCATGATTAAAAAAGTTAAATGTATCAATTAATTTATTAATTGAAAAAAATTTTCAATCCAATAATTATTTATTGGAATATATTTGTGAATATTTTCTTGTGAGACTGATGCCGTCTATTACTGATTTTAGTAAAGCGTCTTGAAAAAGTAATATCACTCACTTCTACTGTTACAAATTAACATCGCATGGGTTTCAGTGGACTTAGTGGTATCCTGGCTTGAAATTATCTGACAAATCGACACCACGAATGTGTAGTATTTTGATACAGTTATTTCGGAATGCGATACACTGTACCCTTCTGTTGTTTCCTCAAGGCCTTTATTGTTCTGTTTATTTATTAAAATGACCTTCCATCAACAATTTCGATTTTGTAATACCACTATGTATGCCGACAATGTTAAAATATTGAAAATTATCCGGAATAGTGAATGACCAAGCATTACTTCAATCTGATTCTAAATAGCACGTACAATTGGTGTTCTCCAAATTATGATGGAACTTGAACTTAAAACAAGTATATACACAGAAAGTTCGGCCGGCCGAATCTTAAATACCCACCACCATGAACCAAATTATTAGGGTTTCCTTTGAAATTAGGAGGGCTTGAGGCACTTTGAGGGACACTTCCCGAAGCAGATAAATCTTAATTATTTCACCTTATGAAGGACTATATCAGATTCTGGATTTATAAGAACCATTTTTGTTTGAGTTTTAGAGGGAATCATTAATCATCTCCTTGTAAGTGTGCAATAAAAATATAAAATGACGTCTGTGGATTGAAATCTTAAATCTGTTAGAAGTAAAATCTGGAAATTTAACATGAGTTTCAAGCAATTTTTCATGATCAGTGCCCTTCTTACACCCTCAAGAAAGTGAAGCGCGTCGCTATATGGAGCATGACCGATAACAAAACTTAATACGATACACGCTTTTTGTGAGACTAAAATACCATGAATATTTCACAATTTTCAGCAAAATCAGGTAAAAAAAACTACCGCTTTCTATGTACCCGAAGGAGTTAAATCGGGAGATTCTTCTTATGGGGGCTATACTTAAAATATGACGATACTCACCGTGTTCGGCACACCTCTTTATGACCGAAAATACCTCAAGATTTCCAACTTTCAGGCAAATAGCGACAAAAAACTCGGATTCTAGAAGCCAAGAAGTAAATCGGGAAATCGCGTCTATCATGGGGCTATACCAAAGAAATATGCGACCGATACTCACCATGTTTTGGCCACACCTCTTATGGATCCTAAAATACCTTCTAGATTCCAATTTCAGACAAAATTGGATAAAAACTACGGTTTCTCATAAGTCCGAGACCCCAAATCGGCGAGGTCCGTTTATTATGGGACCATAGTTCAAAATATGAACCGATATCTCTATCTATTCTATTTTGTTCCTACAATACCTCTTAGATTTCCAATTCAGGTAAATTGAATAAAAAATGCGGTTTCTATAAGCCCCAAGAAGAAAATCCGGGAGATCGTCTAGTATGCTATACCAAAACATGAACCGGATACTCACCATTTTTGCAGCACCTCGTTATGGTCACTTAAATTACCTCTAGATTTCAAATTTCAGCGCCAAATTGGATTAAAAACTACGATTTCTTATCAAGCCCAAGACCCCAAAATCCGGGAGGTCGGTTTATATGGGATAGTCCCCAAAACCTGGACGATATAGCCATCTTCGAACTTTGACCGCCTATGCAGACAAAAGTACGAAGTTGTGCAAAATTTCAAGGCACGCATTATTATTGAAGGACTGTAGCGTGATTACAACAGACAGACAGACAGGACAGACGGACAGACGCGACATCCTTATATCGTCTTAGGAATTCTTTCACTGTTCTAAGAATATATATACTTTAATAGTCGGAAATCATATTCGATTTGTGTTACAAACGAATGACAAACTTTATTATACCCCCGTCACCATTCTATGGTGGTGGTATAAATAATGAAAGGCACATCTCTTTTATAGATTGGAAACTCAATTGATACAAATTACTATATTATAACGACATGCTTGAAACTGTTGAATCCTTAAGGATCTCGGAATACTGATATGGATCGGAGCACTTAGGGATTTTGGATCCTCACATATCTATGACCGTCAATAAATCATATGGATCACCTTGGATTTATCAAACGCTGGATAAAGCGAGTTTTTCTGACCATCTTGTAAAAAACAAGCGAATCTGTACGCTTCCACTTGTCGTCCAGATCCTTTGAAATGGATCTGTAATATGCGGACCAACAAGTATCAAATACACTGCAACCCGTGCTGAATCTTCTACAAAAGGAATTTCTACTGTTTTGTTTACTCGCGAACAACTGGACTTCCTCAAACCATGCCATCTACAAGAACAACTATTCCACTTGCATCAAATTTGCCTACACAAGAAAAGTAGGACGTACTATGGTTGAATATCTGTTTTCATGGTTGACGTTATTACGGTAGATAATCTAAGTTCCTTCATTAACAGTATCTCATTTCAATATACCGTCAAGACCTACACCCAGAGAAGGAAATGTGATCCACCTTTCAAACATATTCAAGAGCAAAATGTTATTTTTGGATGGCTGGCCATGTTACATTTTGTCGCCAACCATGTTTATTTTACTTCGAAAATTATGTATCTGTTTTCGGCAAACCATTTTAAATGTTGGCGCAGAACACAACATTTTTGCGATAAAGCATGTTACGTGGTCACCATCCAAAATAACATTTGCTCTCGAACATGGTATGAGGTGATCAATTATTCCTTCTCTGCGTGTACTCGTAATTTCTTAGAGAACTGCTTCTCATTCAGTATAATTTTCAGACACAAACTTGAAATATACGATAACGATCTGTTTCGCTCGACTGTAATTGTCGATAGTTATTTAATAAATACTAATAATATTTTAGATTCTTTCAGAATAAATAAACTCATAAAAATAAATATTACACTATATATTAATACTTAGGAATGAAGATACCATTTGCTTAAATATGTAGATTATAGCATTTGTTAGCTCTGTTAAGGATAAGAAAAAATCGATGTCAAATCATACAAATATGAGCAAAATGTTTTATCGCAAAAAACTATTCTTTTTCTCCGTCAAACATAACATGAACTTTTCGAAAATAAGATCATCATTTAAGAGAAAATAACATGGTTATGACAAACATGATTGCCGTGAAAAACATAACATTTTTGCTCTTGTAACATGGTTGGGGTGATAATTATTCTTTCTGTGCCCACACAAAAAATTTTTCTGATTCAATCACCAAATTAATTGATCCAAACTTAATTTTTTAATTTGGAAATTGTCTTCAAATCACGAAAAATGATAGTATCAATCACAGTTTTAATTGCGGCCATAGAAAAATTCTTGAACTTAAAAGAATTAATTGATTTTTCAAGCAAAAATCTTCAAAAATAATTTTTTAATGATTCAATTAAAAATTTAATTCGATGTTGATTGCAAAAACTCGAATTAATTTATTAATTAAAAAAGGTAACTATTTTAATTACTTTCTGAATGATCTTTAAGAGTTTTTATTTGGATAACAACATCATTGTTTGAAATTACATTTTTAATTAAAAATTAAAAAAAATCAGCACTTTTTTTAACTGAATAAGTCTTCGAATTTGATTAGAGAAAGGGTTAATTGTATCAATTAATTTTTAATTTAAAAATTTTTAAAATTTTCAACACTGGCTTTAATTAACTTAATGTTTCTATCATGATTAAAAAGTTAAATTGTGATCAATTGAATTAGTTAATGAAACATTTTTCAACTTCAATTAACTTTTAATTGGAAAATATTTATGTGAATTTTTTCCGTCGTGCGTGTAGTCTTAATTGCGACCGGAATCCTGCGAACAACAAATACATGGACAGACGGACACCCAAGCGGCCTAGATCGGCTCAGAGGTGCATTCTGAGTCGATCGGTATATATTTTATGAGGTCTAAAATCATATTATTCTCGGTAGGCACGATTTTTGGCCAGAACAAAGTTATAATACCTGACGACTATGTAGGTTAGTATCAAAGGGAGCCACCGTGTGCAATGGTTAGCATCCCGCCTTCATACACAACGGTCTGGGTTCGATTCCTGCTTCGACCGAACACCAAAAAGTTTTTCAGCGGATGATATATCCCCCACCTCATGTAATGCTTGGTGACGTATTCGTAGGATTTCAAAGCTTCTCTAATGGTTTCACTGGAATTATGGCAACGCGTTCCGTACTCGGCTATAAAAAGGGGTCCCTTGTCATGAGCTTAACATGGAATCGCGCAGCACTCAGTGATTAGAGAGAAATTCACCACTGTGTTATCACAATGACTCAATAGTCTAGTGATCCTGATACATCGGGCTGCCACCATAAACCTAACCTAAACTAGGGTATTAAAAAAAAAACTTTATTTTTTATTTCATATTTTAATTTTTGCGTTTTTTATCCTTCTTCCTC
>PGFW01020745.1:50179-63989 GCA_003123925.1 Haematobia irritans
ACTTACTGCCGTAATTCGTGCGTTGATGGACATGGTTGTATTTCATTCATGTTTGACCAGCACTGTAACAACGTTGCCTTTTTTGTGAGAAAATTCAAACTCTCAATCAACGCACGCAGCCCATTAAACGCATTGTTATGTAAAATCAACCCTTAATATATTAACGGATTATCAGATATTACCATCCGCACTAACCAATACCGAAATTAAATCCCTTCCAAGCTGTCTCCACCCACCCCAATCTACTTCTGTTCTTTCTGCTCTCCTTTCGACACGGTCCCCATCGCCCACCTTCCGCCCTGTCCGACGTGACAGGCCTCGACCACCTGACATCAGGGCGTTACACCTCATTATCCGGACCCCTTTTGGCGGGGGGAGGCCCCAGAGGCGATTTCACCAGCTACAGAGAAGGCTCTCGACCCCGCGACTATATTCCAACCACGAGACCCACACAAATATTAGCTGTCTATCTCACTCAGCAAACATCAGCTTATCCTAGTTACTCCACACAAATACCTCGCCCTCCAACACCATTTCCTCCGGACTTCTACAACATACGCCACTCGATTAAGCGCACCTTGATTCTCAAAATCTACCATGCGACACTCCTCCAGCCGCAATAGGCTCAACAGAAGCATTATTCCTGACGGTTTGAACAATCAATCTAAAAAACACTGGCTAATTCCGACGCTTGATCCTAAACCGAACCACTTCCTCCTATCCTAAATTCCCTTAGCCTCATTCCAATTCACGAGCATGGAATATTCCCAGCAAACCTTACCACCCGCCCACTACTCATCCTTATCATCATCCAGAGAAGCCCCCTCACTCCATCTCCGTCCGCGCTCCCTAAGAGCTCAGGCAATGACCCATCCCCAGCATCAGCATATAGACGTGTAAGGAGCGTCCCAAGTCCAAAATTCCACTGTTCCACCACGAAAGACTAGTCCTCCCCGAAGCGAACAACAAGAACTTGCTTCTGCGAACCGTTTCCTCATTTTTATCAATGTTAACACTCATCACTGAGGATCTCCCACACCGATTGAACATCATCCCCAGTAATGGGCTCTACCAAGGACCAGTAAAAAGCCCCACCTCTTCGGTATACAGAACTCAGGCGTCCGACACAAACTCCATTCGCCCAACCATAACAAGCGTTGCGCGGAAGGACAGTTTTACGGACCATAGAACCCCTCCATACTGCCTTTACTCAACCACTCACGAATTAACCTCCTATGATCCCATAACACTTAACGCCTCACGATCCCACTAACAATGCCAACGTGATCAACAAGCTATCCAACCACCCTCAGCATACCATCAAAATCCTGGCCAGTTATCCTTACGGATTGACACCAGGTAAAGCCTGATTAATAGGAATAACAAAAATCAAGACAGACCCTGACGGCCAAACACCTCGTCGGGGACCACTCACAAGCCACCCTTCGCAACCAATCAGGAATTACCAAAGACACAACTCTGAATACACGGCATCCCAAGATTCTCGATCGTCACAATCCGAACGCAAAGCTGTACTGCGCCCACATCCAAATCCTATCCGCAAACGATCTTAGCACATTATGATTTCACCCTGGTCAAAGCTTTTCTAAAATCCGTACTACAATAAATGTTTGTCTGATTCAAACACAAACACTTGCTGGCACAACGGATCGAGTTATCGAAAGAAACTGAACTCACATGCGACGAAACACATTCCGCTCACCATCCCCTTCTCAAAACCTTCGGGAATAGCCTCAATCCTTGCTATTACCCTATAATTACTCACCATGAAACAGGCGGCTCCTGACTTCACTGGACACGTGCGTACGACAAAAAGGAACTGTCCCATCTCTAGAGGGATAATAACCGGATTTCAATGAACTATTAATCAATACACATCGACACATGGCGAGCAAGAGAGACATCCTCGGATCAAAACCACATCATTCCAGATCTCATCCAGGAATGCTCACTCTGGTGAGGACGCCTTAACCCATGCAAATCACCCCACACACAGCAGACTATCAAAATAATGGAATTGCACTCGAATCATGCTACACCTAATACAATAGGTATGAACCATCAGCATTCATAAGTAACCATTCCTATAAACAGATTCAAAATAGCCCGTGAATGAAACAGTCGCAATGGACTTGGTCCCAAAAAGTCACACACCCTCCCTCCGGCCATCCTTGCGCATGCTACCGTCGCCACCGCGCCTTCCCTCTTCTACCTCACCACCCCACCTCTACCACACCAGCTCCCCCTCCCCTCAGGCACTTAACCTCATGAATGTCCCACTTCCCCCTAACCCACCCCTCCCATCTACACTCAACCAGACTTACTCAGGCGAACATACACGGCCCTTGATCCCACTATTATCCAAATTAGCACCCTCCAGCGACCAGAAGTACACCCCCGCATCAATCAAATCCAGATCCCGTCCTCTCATAACGTCTCAACAACATCTCATTCCACAATCGCATTCTGGCAGATCTCGTCACACTCAGCCCAACGCCCTCACATACCACTCGCGCCCCTCGATTTCATACGGACACCCTCCACCCTCTTCGCGCTCACCCATGTAACCGCTCCCGCAGACCCACAACACCCACTCATCACACTCATACAACCCCTGTACCGACCTCTCCTTCCCCCAGGCCACCACTCCCCGCCCGAGATCGGCCAACCGACTCACACCTACAACCCCACCCACCCCGCCCACGCAGCGAACTTCCAACACATCCGCACAACGTCTCTCCTCTCCCAACTATCAGTCCCGATCACATAACCATCCATTCCTCTACCCGCCCAGCCCGAGCCGCCTATCCCATTGAGCATCCACTGAGCCAACATCAACACGAAGGGAAAGGAGAAAGGCAGCGTGAGTCACCTACGTGCCTCGGATAAGAAAACAGGATTCACATTCGGACAAATCAAAATTATAAGGATCGATCCTTCCCCAACAACAACAATCACATAACTCTTACACATGACATTTCAGAAACTCCATAGTATCTGACCCAACCCCAGCATCAAGAGAAAGATTCAAAAAAGTCGTCACCCATTCCGATCCACCAGAAGTAGTCAGTGGAGTCAACGCCTGAGCCAAGACACCATAGGCAAATTAAAATCGCCCAAAACCACGATCCTGTCCGAATCACTCATTGCAGACATAATTTATTGCCACATAGATAGAATATTCCGAAGCCGGAGGAATATGTGAGCATTATTACCCCGTCACATTATAACACACTGAATAGTGGAGCATTCGTGGCCGTCAGCTACTGTGCCTACTGATCTAATATTCATATCTCCTTTAATATACTACAAATCTAACTAGATGCTGCACCAAGCCATAAGAGTCTTACCCCAATGAAGAAATATTTTGCTGCTCGTTTTGCTCCTGAAAACTATAGATCGATATTCAATTATACACGTAAATCTAAACTGCTGCAAATGTTGACGCCAAGGTATCTAAACTGCAATTTATGGAGAGAAGGGACAAACTCATTAAAATGTTTGTGCCTCAGGACATTTTGATTCTATGGTTAATCTGGATTTCTGCGTAACATAGCTTAGTTTATGAATTTGTTTTCAAAGATCAGCAGTTTGCTCCACTTTAACCCTCCCCGCTACTGCATCGTATCCAACTCCATATAATAAACCTTATATCAAATCCTGTGTCTTGAATATTAAACCCGCCCTCTAATTCACTGGCTTCTCACTGGACTCGCTCTGTCCGGTCGGTACCTTCGCTTTTGGCCTCTACTCATACCGGCACTATTACACTTTAGTACCTTTACTCGCAACAACCTGACTCTCATAGAACACTCTCCCCTTTCTTCACTTGACAATGCCTTTGAAATACTTCATCTGGGGCGATTACGATACACAACATTACTCCATTCTCTGAATTCTCATCGACACACACACCTTCTGCCAAGGTATCGCTCTTTCTTCAAGCCGAAACATTCCTAACACTTATAAGACATAAATTATTGCGATGTCTCACCTTCCTCCTACCCGACCCACTCGCTACTAGCAAGAACACCCCCAGTACTTTCCTATCCAACACATCCACCTGCTACTTGTAAGAATCAGAAGCACTCTCCATCCATCCCCACTTCCTCGTATGACACCCCTATAATACCGTATCATTCCTTCACCTCTCGCGACACAATCTGACGTGAACCTCACGCATCACCAATATACTTTTCACGAAACTCTTGCCAATTGTTCATTTGGCCCAACTCTGCTTCCATTACACTTCGCCTCTCACCCGCTTACCCACATCACACTGGTCCGCCTGAAACGACAATAAATTAAGTACTAAAGAATAGGAAGAATCAACTTTCAAAACAGTACTAAAAAATTCTGGCTCAGCTACCCCCTGCATACCACACAACAAAAATTTCACGAATAATTTTTCCAATTAACATCCGAAATTTCTTAACTTGAGTTTTAAACAAACCTGATTCCAATAAAATTGTCATTAGACCTTAACAAATTTTTTAATTGAACGCAAAAAATACAATCAAAAAATAATAGTATTAAATTATTTTTTAATTTGGCATCCAATTAAACTTTTTAATTGTATCCTCAACTTAATCTTTTTAATTGCGATACTATTCATTTCCTGTGATTGAAGACATTTCCAATTAAAAATTAATTTGGATCAATAATTTCGTGATTGATCAGAAAAATTATTTTTGTGTGTACGTAAATTACTCAATCGCACTCGTCGACATACAGCTTGTGTGAATAGCATGTCATACAACAATTATTTATCAAAAATCAAAAAATGAATTAAAACTTAATCCAAAATCATTTTCTTCAAACTCCAAAACAGTCAAATTGACTCTTTATGCAAGACAATATTTCACCTACTGGTACTGTTGAACCAGGATTTGATAACTGTATCATCATTGGTCAACTCGTTTTCCAAGTTCTTTGCCAACAACAGCTACCTCCAAACAAGAATTTCACCACCAATCTGATGCTGATACCCACTATAAGATAATGGAACATTCTCATCCTTCCACTCATCTTTATGTGATTTTATTCAACATAATCTGATATCTCGACACACGTGAAAATATACAGTAATCTGTCTTGCATTCAGCCCAGATGAAATAAATCAGTAGGTCTCACGGTTAAACAATCAAGTGCCATTACCTGCAACTACGGTACTCTTCTAGTTAATTTGATATCAAATGGACCATGACTACTAGTCTAAGTGACCCCTGAAAATAATATCGGCCCCTTCCGCCCTCTTTACACCTAAACCTAATCTAACCCATCCCTAACTACACGGTTGATCCGAATCCAGGTAACTTTCTAACTATTGAACAAACTTTCTGTCGACATTCTCCAATAATAAATATTTTCTCCTATACTTTCATTTTTAACGCTTGACCTTCGAATATTTATAAAAATTCGCACTTTTCTAAAACTGGATTATTCCAATTTTTTTCGACAAAGTTTTAATACTTTGAACAATTCTTTCTGAAAGTTAAAATTACCCATTAAAAATATGAAATACAAGATATATCCTTCCCCAAACCTGTCCTTTGCTGCACCCAAAGAATTTGTTAGGTAGGACAGCAGAAATAGTTTGCCTAAAACAGCAGAAAGTCTGCCGAAAAGAGACAGCAGTCACTGTTTGCTGAAATAGGCAAACATTTCCTGTCTATTTTTTAAGCTCGATTACACAAAACATGTTTATTTTGCTAAAACAAGATAAAATGTCAACTTAAAAAACAAATATTTTTGAACATCTATATTATTTTGACAAAAATTGAATATTTGTCGATTGAGAACATAACAGCAAACAAAATGTTGCTGATCGTATTTTAGGAGCTTGTAAAGTATCATTACAGTCAAAATTATACCAGAAACTCTACTTGGTTCTTTAATATGCTGTGGGAAAAAATTATAAACTAAAATTTTATAAAATTGTTGTTCATTCAGGCGCTGAAGTACAAAAATATAACAGCAGACGTCGACTGCTGTTTTTAGCAGACTTTTTTATGAGTGTGGGATCTCTCTTATCAATGAGTGATGTCGATTCCATGTTAGCTCAATGTACTTAGGGAGCCTCCTTTTATAGCCGTAAAACAAACTTAACGGCAATCAGATATGAATTTTACATGGGTTGTCATCTCCTAAATTGATTTCTTAAACAAAAACTTAAAAATTAAAATTCTTTACTTCTTTTCGGCTTCTACACTGAAAAAAAGCATACTTGGTTCCAAAGATTTTGTCTTTACTTTAAAAAATTTGGTATTGATTCCGAGCCAAAGAAGCGGAGAATACAATTAAGGATACTTTTAAGACACAATTCTCTTTTAAATTTAGGTTGTGTGTACTTGCTTCTAGGAAGCAAATTTTAATTTTTCGCTTTTTCAGCTTTTTTCTTCACATGCTATATAAAGTCATTTAAAAACGAGCTTAACGGCAACTTTATTTTCCAAATTAGGACTCGACTTCAGTTAGAAATTATGCTATGTTTGACAGTAAAAATTCTTTAAAATTTAAGTTTTGAAAAACATGTCCTATATTTGAACGATTTTTTGCTTTGTAGTCAAGATGCAAAAAGACAACAAATTTAAAGACAATTTCATTAAATTTAAAGAATTTTTCTGAATTATTAAAGTCAAGTTGACCTTAGCCTTATAAATTTTTTCTTTCATGTTAAGATACCCATTTTTAAGTCAAATCACTTAATTATAAGGACAATACGACTTCATTGAAAAGTTTATCGACTTTTGGACAAGGAAATAAACTTTATTTAGAGAAATGCGTCTTCTATGCCAAGCAAAATTTGTATTCGTATTTTAAAGACATGAAATCTTTGACCTCACGATAATATTTTTTTCAGTGTACCCTATGTACGGACGTTTCGATCAATAATAGCGAAAGGAATCGGTAAACTTTTCAAATATTTTTTGAAAATGTCCATTATTTTATTTGTCCTTGCTGTATTTTCTCAATATTAAGAATTTTTTAATGAGAAAAAAATATATTTTTAAAAGGAAGTTCAAAGTCTTTTTTTCATTAAATCTACGATACCAGTTTTTGAATTATTTTATCTTTGAACAAAAGCATTTTTGATTTAAAGAACCAATTTTTAAATTAGCTGAGATTGTAAGCCAATGAACATTTTTCATTGATATATCGAAACATTTTCACACAATGTAAATATTCGTTAATAGTACAAAACGTTTCGTTGATGAATCGAATGAATAACGAAAATATTCGTTATTACAAATTTAATACGAGTTTATTGGAGATGGAGATTAAGGAATTGCTATTATTGAGTTATTGAAAAGAAAACACCGGATATCAATCTCCATAAGACATATGTTTATTTGCAATGCAATTTACCATAGACTTTAGTGTAGATCTGGCGGGATGAGATGATTTAATTTGGGTCTTAACCTAACCTAACCTACCAACGTCAGTTAAAAAACTAATTCGTCGCACTGGAAGAAAAATGGCGGTACGTGGCCAAGGCGGTACGTGGACGTCAAGCATACACTTATAATAAAGAAACTAACTTACAATTCATAAAACAATGTTAAGAAATAAAACTATATATTGCCATCGGCAACTGCTACCACAAACCCAAGTAATTCGTTGTGCATGAAAGTATTTAGCGCAACTTTGTGTATTTACTTATTTAATTTTATATAAAAAACAATGGAAATCGTAAAATGAGTTTTCAATTCTGGGGGGCTTAAATTTTCTGTGGGCGGTCTAAGCCCCTCCCAGAGGCCATCCTACGCCTATGAAACATAACTTTTTCTGTGTGTGAAAGCTGAAGTGTTTTCCTCTAAGTTTGCCAATTTGTGGGTCCCTAGTGGGTCCACTACACTAAATTTTTGAAACACAAAATTTTTGTTTTTATTAAAAACATGTTAAATCAATTAAATTATAATTGAATAATTTTTAAAATTCAATCCAAATTGTTTAGATTATGATTTGTTGTGAGGCTCACTGATTTAACTTTTTTCAGGTATTGGTGGTTTGAAGGCCTAATTATGGGTTATTGCTTAAGCTATTTCAAGCAAGCGATTCATCTGCAAACAATTTTAATTTTAGTCATTTATATATTTTTTATTTGGCTTCACATTTTGCTTCACATTTCGTTATGCTACAAGCAGTGGTGTATTCGATAAAAAAATTTTAATTCTGGCAGTGCTGTGACATCAATTTCATTTCCCTTTGTGGGGGATGTAGGAGTACTAAAACAGCTAAGAGAGTCGTGAGAGAATGAAAAGTCAAGTTTGCTTTAGTCATTGTGTATGAAACATCGAAGGAAAACTTTTTTCCAAAAAAAAAAATAGTGAACAAAAGTAGTGCAATTTTAATATGAAATTTCTGAAAAATAAAATACAGCAATGATATATAGTGATTTGTCTTAGTGTCTTATAGATGAGTATAAATACACAAACCTATATTCCAATGTAGTGTTCACTGCCGATGAAGAGATGATGACATCCATTTTTTAAATACATAGTAGAAATGCTACAATGGGTTCCTCCCTATGAAAGTAATAAACAAAATTATACACAACAAGGCATTTTAAACACATAAATAGTTTGAAAATATATTTAATTCTTTACATAAGAATTTGTAATACAATTGCCAGAATCTGCAAGCCTTCAAACGTAATGAAGAAAATGTATTGAAAAAACACTGCCTACTATTGGGCGTCGGACTAACTCACGAGAACACACACACACGCGGAAATAATAGAGCTACCAAAACATAACATTGATCCTTATAACGGGCCAATTATTCCAGTTTCCACTTTTGTTGCTGGTTGTATCCTGACTGTTCTAAAACAGAAACTCAAGAGTTCTTGTACGGCAGAAGTAGCTGTAGAAAATACAGTTTGGAAACTGCCACTTAATTCCTATGCTTTTGAAAAGTGAATAAACATAAATTAAAAACAAAAACATAATTTCCTCCACACTCGAGCTTACTTGCATAAGACACACACAAAATAGGCCTACATCAACACATATATAAAAAGGTGGTGGTGCATATATTCCAACACACTCTCAAACTAAACAGTCCCAGTCCGCTTGAATGACATCAAAAGGAAGATATACAAAAAGAATAAACAAATAAAATGTAAAATATGAAAACACCACCGAGCCCAAGAGTGTGAGCAATGTAACTTTGCTTGGATGTGTGTGTGTGTCTGCAAGGTAAATGCATGAAATTGCATTGTACGTTGGTTCCAAGGACAACCCTCAGACAAACGTGGTATTGTTAGTGTCTCTGCATCTGCTACAAGTGTGGGGTAAAAACAACAATTCTCTGCCAGTGTCAGCATTCTGGACGAAGTTATCGCCAGCAGTATCCTTCACAAGCATTCTGTTCCTACCACCACCGCCACATCACATCAAATTTACCAGAAACACAAACGCACAGTCTACGACGTATTGTGTAGTACGCTAAAAAGGAAATTCCACAGCACACCCAAGAGTGAATGAATACCATACGTCGAGCAGAACAACAAATGGAACATACTGCTGTAAATATATACGGATACAAAAACACTCAAAATCAAGAGTACATCATCTTCCCGTCAATCTCTAGTCCGCTGTCGCAGTGAAAATGCATTTGTATCTAGCCTTTTTATTTTTCATTACAATACAAATGTCTAAATTCGTAAGTACTTATGTGAAAACCGAAATTCAGGTATTTATAAATGCTTAATAGTAGATTGCGATCACTTCGTGCTGAAGTGTCGCATTTTGTTTTCCAACAGCAAAAGTCATTAGTAAAAGCTCTCAAAGTACATTAGGTAATTTTTCTTTAAGTTTACTGGATGTAAAATTTAGATGAGCTACCCTGATCATCGTTGCACTGATATTCTATCTGGAACATCTCGCCATTGCAAATTTCATCAACATTTTGATAAAGGGACTAAAAACAAGTAAATAGCGCTGAGTGTTCGGCCGAATTTTATGTACCCTCCACCATGGATTGCGAACAAAGTTCTACTAACGACGGTCCTCCAAAAATTGTGTTGTAACAGTTACCGATGGTAGCTATATTAAACATTCTTAGAACTGTCTCCTAAATTGTATCTTAGTACAAATGACGTCTATTTTAAATTAAAAAGGTCGAATAAATGAATACACACTGGTAGAAAAGGTTTCGTTAATACGATGAACTCCTACGTTAAGGTGGGTATTAAGTTCGAGTTTAGCCGTAAAACATTCAAAGCCCAAAACATGCTTGGGGAGAACGCCGTATAAGCTTTTATAAGGTACGCCAGCGTGCTTTGGCCTTAGAAATAAGATGCGTTTTGTCTTAAGCCTAGTACTAAGATCACGTTTTCGCACGAACTCCATGTAAAAAAGTTAGCGCGGAATAAATGCGAAATCTTTGTTTTGAGCATTTTTAAACACATATTTATACAACTCTGTATTTTCGGCACGAAAAATTAGGCAGGCATATTATTTCGCATAAATAAGTTAACATTCCTGCGTTTGAGACCCTATTTACGGAGATAGATGAAGATATTCGTTTTTCGCAGAAACGAACTTAGTACTAAGCTTTAAGCTTAATTTACCAATAAATATTATTTCATACTGTATTTAAATTATATTTCAAATGCCTTAACAAAAAAAAATACACTACCAATGACCAAACTCAAACTAAATAACTCGTTATGTTTCATTAATATAACGTTTGTTTTCATTGATACAACGTACGTCTTTCAATCAATGAAAAAACTGGGTTCATACAATGAATAATTTTCATTCTTACAATCAATAATTTTCGTTAATACAACGAAAAGGCTAAGCTATTTCAATGTAATTATACGTTAATACTGCGAAATGTATTTCATAAGTGGTGTCGTAAATATAAGATAAAATTACGTTGTTATAACGAAATGATACGTTTGTGCAGACTTTTAATAAAAATTTAATATAAAGGTGGGTATTGAGTTCGAGGTTAGTCGCTAAAATCGAGTAATTTTTTCACGAGTTCTTTTTTCTTTAATAAATTTGTTAGAAAATTTGCTTTGGGCTATTCCCCATCAAGTATAATGAAATTGCAAAAATACGTTGTGTTGTAACAGTTTTTTAATGTCGTTTCATCCATTTTGTTCTATGCTTGTGTAGTTCAGCTGGTAGCCAGATCAAGGAACTCTGCGACAAGGATAGGGTGTGTCCAGAGTGATCTGGTAGGCTTAGCTGGGCAAACAAAAGGTGACGAGGGTCATGTGGCCCTTGATTACATATGGGACACACGTCAGCTACGCTGCTATCAATCACTGATAAGTATGAATTGAGGCGGCTGCACTTGCCTGATCTTAGTTGGGCCATGGGAGGTCTCTCTGCCGTGGGAGGTCTCTCTCCTCCGGTGCAATGGGCGGCGGTCGGGACTCGAGAACAGGATATAACCTTTAGCTTCTCACCGCTTCTGCTACAGTATCCTCATGAATCCTGTTCAGACCTGTCTGGTATGCTGCCTGATCTACAGGCTCTCTTTTGTAACGCTGGATCTCTGGCTCTAGAAGGTGAAGATCAACCCTTACATTCCTGGGTGGAGGTTGTCTATCCACAAGATGGTGATTCGGATGACAACTTCGATGGCAACCCAAGAGGTACTGCTTTGACAACATGTAGTTGTGTCGACGCACTGGGATGATCTTGGTCTCCGCATAAAGGTGATCCAGGGTTGTACTGCGGAGACATCCTGTTGCGGTTCTAAGGGCAGCGTTCTGACAGGTCTGTATGTTATTCCACTGCGTATCGCTCGTTTGAGGTGTCCACACTGGCGCTGCATAGTTTACCACTGACCGGTCAATTGCCTTATATATAGTTAACAAGGTTTCTTTGTCCGCACCTCAAGTGCTGCCGGCAAGCGACTTGAGGACCTTGTTTCTACCGCGGAGCTTATCACAAATTGCAGTGGCATGGGCGGACGACTTATAAAGGCTGTCGAATGTGACCCCGAGAATCTTGGGGTAATTTGTTGTCGGAATTGTTTCGCCATCGACTCTGACATTCAACTGCCTGCGTACTTCCGCCGTCCATGTAGTGAAAAGTGTGGCTGAGGATTTGGTGGGAGATATCCTCAAATTTCTTGCAGTGAAATAACTGGTAAGATCAGCGAGGTAGACATTTAATCGATCGCAAATGTCATCAACAATGGGCCCGGATGCCATGATTGTGCAATCGTCCGCATAAGACACAATCTCGACGCCGTCAGGAGGGGGTGGAATCGAGGACAGGTAGAGGTTAAACAGTGCCGGAGATATCACCCCGCCCTGGGGAACTCCATGTTTAACTCTACGGGGGTTTGACTTCTTGTCCCTGAATTCCACGTACGACTGGCGTGCACACATATAATTCAGTACCCAACGCTTCGGCCCTGCCGGTAGGGACGTGTTCTCGATGTCCTCGAATAATGTGGCATGGTTAACCGTATCGCACGCTTTCTATAGGTCAAGCGCCACGAGGGCCGTCCTATGACACGGCTTGGGCTGGTTAAGTCTCCAATTGATATGTGTCGAAATGGCATGTAAGGCCGTCGTTACTGTGTACCTTACGGAATCCATGTTGATGGTGGGCAGCTGGAAAAATCTCCACAAGGCTGGGGAGGAGTAGTGCCTCAAGTGTCTTGGCTACTGGCGAAGGAAAGGGATATCGGTCTGTACGATTCACCTTTACTCGAATCTTTGCCTGGCTTCAGTAGTGGAATCATTCTTCCCATCTTCCAGACATCGGGTATAATAAGTGATTCCAAGGACAAATTGAGGAGTCTGGTCAAGTACTCAACTCCCAGTATTCCCAGATGCTTCAGCATTGAAATTCCGTCGGGGCCCAGCGCCTTAGATGGTTTCGCGCTGTTGATGACATTGGTAACTTCGGCAGCGGTAAATTGTGGTGTGTCGTCGGCTCGGAGACCACGTATGCGACGAGTGGCTCTCCTTTTCGCTCTATCACTCTCGGGATGCTCGACAAACAGTCGGTTGAAGTATTTGGCGCATCTCTTCGGATCAGTCACGTCGCCAAAGGTGACTGAAATCCCATCATCCCTTGTAGCGGGGTTCGAGAGGGTTCTCACTGTTGACCACAATTTACCAGTCCCTGTGCTTAAGTTACCTTGCTTCAGGTGCTCTAACCAAGTGTTCCTCTTGTGCTCGTCGACTATTTTACTAATCTCTAGATTTAGTTCTCCGATTCTAGGATCAGCAGGGTTAGCACGACGGCGTTCATCACGCTCGTCTGCGAGTCCCGCCGCTTCGGCTGGGAAGTTGGGCTTCACTTGGGCAATTCGACCAGCGGGTATGAAGCGAGCGGCTGCTGCGTTGATGATGTCCCGGAACGCCCTCTGGGCAACATGAACATGAGAGGGGACGGGAGCTCACTGAAGCGACGATCGGTGTATTTCTCTTGAAGCATTCCAGTTTGGCTTCTTTTTGATTGATAAAACGTCCGGCGTTTCAGAGGTTTATGAAATCGGAGGGTCGCGTTAATGGTGAGAATTGTTGGGAGGTGGTCCGATCCCAATGAAATGACGGGTTGCCAGGAAACGTCATTTATCAGACCAGGCGACGCTAAAGATAAATCTGGCGAACTGCTGCAGCCACCCATAGTTCTCGTGGGGGCCTCTTCGTTAACTGTTCAAAATGTGGAGTCATCTATCTGCTCTGCCAAAGCTATGCCTCTCTGGTCATTACCTAGGAGTGAATGCCTAGGTAATGATAATTTATTTTTTGTCTGTTTTTTACTGATTTAGTTTTCACTTTAGTGAGAAAATGAGATTTTAG